>JASGCC010002664.1:0-27357 GCA_030067915.1 Hydractinia echinata
CCAAAACATATTGTGAATTTCATTTTGAACTCTCCATTCCCCCAAAATCAACGTTGAATACTGAATCCGCTTGACTGATGCTAACAGAAGTACTGCAAAAACCTGGAGTACTAGAGAAAAGTAACATTGACTTTGGAGGAAAGGGGTGGACAATAAAGAGATTTCAACATCAAGAATAATGAGAGGGCTGGATTTTCTTACAGCATTTTCACAAGTATTTTTTCCAGGGTTGCAGCTATAGCTTAGCTGTATGAGTGATCAACAAATCATTTTTCATCATTTGTTGCGTAAAATGATATTTAAAATTAATATTTTCAAACTATCGGCTGTTGTGATTATGTAACTATCGCACTCCTTCTGTCAAAATATCAAGATGGTAAGTCTCTGAATACAAAATTTAAGAATTAGGATATCATCCCTTTTGTCAACCTTATTTTTTGGAATTTTAAATAATTTTTTACCAAATACAATCTACGATAGAGGCTTAAAATGTGACACAAATAAGCAAGAACATTCCAAGGAAAGTTTAAAGTCCAACTTCCCCCACCAAGTCAAATTAGTATCCTAATTCTGAAATCACAAATGTGTAAAATGTGAGTTATAAACTACCCTCACTTAGAAAAAAAATAAACGAGTTAAGGCACCCACTAGGTCAACTCAATAACTAGAGCCACAAGATATATACCAGCAACATCACTAATTTTGATAAACAGCTTGAAATTTCACGTTTGTTTGGAACAAGTCAGCCAGCCAGCTAGCTAGCTACTCGTATTATCATATTCAAAGCTAGCTAATACCTAGCTCATTTAACACCAAGAATAATAAACAACAGCATTAAAACGGCCCAATGATACATACTATTATCCCATATTATCACCAAATGTTAATAACAATCTGTATGACAAACTAATTTTGCAAATATTGCAAGCAAACAAACCATATCTGCACTACTTCGCTGCAAACTAAAAATCTGCTCATAACTAATCTCGTTTTCATGTTATTCGGTATTTTGGTATATATTCCGCAGAACAATATGGAAAAAGGTCTATTTTATAATTTTTTCAGCATGCTAATTTGGACTGTGTTTTGTGCAAAGTTTCTACCTTTCCAGCCACTTATAAAATTTGCAAACAAATAACCCACAATGTTTTGTGCGAAAGGTTTAGTGCAGAATGTTGACAATTTTCATTCAACATGTTTATAAGTAAGAAAATTATTTAGTAAAGTCAGGCTTCATTTTTTTATTAAAAACATTGAAGCAGAAATAATGAAAATACTAAAAAAATGAAACACAAACTTCTCCCAACGTCTTTAGTCCAAACTTTGGGAAAATTTACTTTTTTATTGCATTTTCAGCCCAAAATATATTTATGGTTAGTCACAAAAACATCTTTTATTCACAAAATGTGATGGGTTCTATCATCTAAAAATTTTCATATTTAACATCGATAATTTTTTACTCACGCTCCAATAGAAAATGCAACCACCATGATGGGTGCGGAAGGATAACGGTTTGCCACAGTATGAAGTGTTTGTTCTGTATCATCACCTTTTGTCACACAACTGAGCAAAGGACTCTATAATAAATATTTATGTTTTGAAGTTTACATTTATTTTGCAAATTTAAAGTTTACAAATAATAAGTTCAAGAATTGTGTACAACGGCATTTTTTGAAATTCCTAAATGAAAGAATGTCAAATAACCACTGCTTTGCTTTATATCCTAAATTTTATACTGAATTTACAGAGAAGAATTAAAAAGAAGTCAGTAATAAGTTAAAACACAGAAGAAAAAAAAGATTGAATGCTTGTCCTTGTTTGAAAAATGTAAATTTAAATTTGAAAATACGAGGCAAATTCACAAACATTAATTCTGTATTTATTTCTTCCTTTAACCTATTATAGAAAAATTTATAGAAATGAACTACCAAGTGAATAAATTTTTGAATTTTTTTAAATGAATTAATTTTAAGGCCGAATAGACGGAACAATTTTGCAGTTCAATTTTCAAAATAAATAATGAACTAAAATTGATCTAAAATTGTTGTGTATATATCACTAAAAAGTAATACTAAAATGAGGTGAAAACACAAATGAATATTCAAAAATTGATTTAATAAAATCAAACTAGTTTGATTTTATCAGATCAATTTTTCATCAGAACAATATTATTTCAAAGGAAACTGCCAGCTGCTCACTTTTTTCGAAACTCACACTCAGCATTTCATTCATTTTAAATGTTTTTATGCACGTAAAAAGTAAATAGTAATGCTTCCCTTACATTTCTGTGATGGGGCCAATCTTTCACCCCTACAGTTCTTTTTTTTCTAACTTTTCTTTCATGTGAAAGAATAAAAATGCTTCTTCTTCCTTGTCGCTCATGCCTGATGTTATGATAAATTAAATTCAAATTGTTCTTTATATTGTATCGTGTATGTATAATAAAAATATAAATTAATTAACGAATTAAATAATTATTGACCTAAAATTTGTGCGGGTATTTTTTTCAACAATATTCCAAAAAATTTTTTTCTAAAATTGATCTACAAAATTGTTCTGTCTATTCGGGCCTTTATGGACGTCCTTATTTTTTCCGTTTTAACTTTGCAGATAAGCCATGTTGATTGGTCCATTTTATTGATTCTGCACAAGAGTGTATGTAAAAACACACTAATCTGTACAATACACATGGAAATTATTTCTCTTTTAGAGGCATTTAATGTTTGTGATGTTAATTTTCCAGTTCACGCTTACAAGTCAATTTATAAGCTGTACAATTTATTAGAAATATTTACATTTATTTTAATGCTGTGCAGAAGAGGACACCATATAATCCTGCCTTATGAAATGTTTAGAAATTCTTATGCGCAGGACGAAGTGTGCTGCAAACAAAGCTTCTTAATTAGATACAACGAAAGTCGTCAAACATTTTGCTTTTGTTGTTTTGTATTGACAGATCTCTGTTATTCTTTTTAAAAAAGAATTGCTGACACTAAGAACCTAGGGGCTAGCAAACTTACTGTGAGTTTAACGTTGTTACCGAGTCCTCTATTGTTAAACACAACAGATCTAAAGAAAAAAGGGGTTTTGAAAACAAAAAATATGTAAATGTATAAATACATGCATATCATCAGGAACAAGAACTTACACTTACCTGTAGTTGAGATCTTTATGCTGTTTTAAACACTGTTGGATGTAATTCTTTTGGCTATGACCTGATATGAGGAAAAAAAATACTGTACGTCATCTCAATGCTCAATGCTTATGACCATCAACATTCTGGATGAAAGTTACATTATATTAGATTGCCTAAAGGCTCGTTTTCATCTGACTGCCTTTTTCATTATAGCACAAAAAGTCACAAGTTTTTTTGTTAGCGTGTGCCCACTCACACAAAATCTTTAATTTTGTCATTAGGGCACACACGCATTTGGAAATGAGCCCTAAAAACTACAGTGAATATCAAATGAATATTTAATTTATTTTCTGACTCACTTTCATTTTCCATTATTTTTTCCCAAATTCCCTGACAGCTCCCTATTTTTCCCCCTTTTCCAAAAGACAAAACGTGACATCATAATCAAGTACATTCAAACCAAACACTTTAATACTCACCAGTAGCGCCAGGCATAACAACAATTATTGGTGTTTCTCCATCATTGTTGTAATTCTTCTCAAAACCATACCAGTCTAGCGTAAAACTTCCACCATCATTTGTTTCAATATGCTCCCTAACAAAATTAATGATTAGTTTAAGTTCTTTAAAGAATAAAAGAAACATGTATACTACAAATGCATTTGTTACATTGATTAAAAATTCAGTTTTTTTGCATCAACAAAATTTCTGAGGTAAACTACCAAATGCTTTCAAGCCTGCCTGCTTTTAATTTTGTTGTTAAAGAGAGTAGGTAAATTTCGAGTCAGGGAGTTGGGTAGTTAGGTTAGTTGCCGAGGGGAGAGTTTGAGAGTTGCTAAATTTCAACGTGACAAAGTTAAAAGAAGTATTGGCTCTCTTCCATAGAGCCTATAATTTTTTTATACAGTAGACTCTCGATATAACGATCCCCTGATATAGTGAACATCATAATATAACAAAACAAAGTCCATTCTCCTTGGATTTAGCCTTAAGAAACTGTTATATATCCTTTCTATATAACGAATCCCCAATAAAATAAAAATTCCTCCAAACTCAAAAAATCTCGATATAACAAACTCAATGCATTAAATGTAACAGAAACTCAGCAATATTTTGTGCATCATCCGTATCAATATTATGGTTCACAAACAAAACAGTACAATGTCATCCAAATCAAAAAGTTCGAATCATAGAAACATTAGTACAAAATGTAGTAGAACAAAAGCAAACAGAACTTTGGACTTAGCTATATCATCTTCCAATAACATTTTTATCAGCCATGCGTTCTTATAGGAAATGCTTACGCAATAAAACAAGTGTTAGAACCACTGATCTCTAAAAGATAATTTGCCAGGTGTATGGAGAGGTTGCATGTTGTGTAATGTAAATAAATTCCAACTTTTTTCGGTTCCCTTCACGGCTCATTATACCAAGAGTCTAACATGGGATGTGTGAAATTGCGTTGGGCATACTACAACACAAAATCATACTCACTTCTAATGAAAGACTTCTATTTAAATTAAAGGGTACTGGATTTCAGCAAACTAGCAGAATATAATTCCTTATCTGCTTTCGGGAATCCTCCAACTTATGACGCAGTACGAAAGGATAGCACAAGGTAAGTTCTAATTCTGATTGGTTTCTTAAGACAGCGCAAGATGTTATCGAGAAGAATCTAGGACCTAAGTGTTGACAAAACCGAGATTGAAAATGACTTTCTTCTAAAGAGTTTTTTTGCACGGGATTGTGACAGAAAGGGAACAACAATAATTACAGGTTTAATGATGGCACTTTAACCCAGGAGACTTTTTTGGATTCTTATGCTTCTGTTTCTTAAACAGCCCTCTGAATTTAAGACAGCATTTAGCTTTTGCCATCGAATTCTAAATTTACAACGGCAAAATTTTGCGGTCACAACTTTTTTATCGCTGTTTTAATCGTTTTTGACTGACACGGAGGATTTACCAAACTGCCCTCTTCTTTAAGTGTTGTTTATAAATATCAATATAAAAATTTGAGTCTATAAAAAGAAAAAGTTTGGCTTGGCGAACTATGGCACATTTGGCGTGCTAATTTTCAAGTAATTTGAACCCAAAGCTAGTTGAACAAAAATTAAACCATTTTCAGTTTGTTGCGTTGTGACTGACTGAAGATGAACATACATAGGCACTTCAGTCATGTAACCACAGCGGAAGGAAAATGCGTCCGGTTAAAACGGGGTGCTGGTTCTGTACCTACCCAAAATATAAAATTTTAAATTCCCGTACAAAACAAAGGAAATCAAATTCATATAATCTGGATGATAATATTTAATATTGGTTTGCCGTATCAGAAAAAAATTGCTTTTCAACTTTCTTCTTTTGTGAAATGTCGTCTGTGTAGTCGAAGACTGAGATTATCGCCTGGATTTTTAAACTTTAGGGTATGTAGAAAAGGGAATTCCAGGAAGAAAAGAACACGCGTGCTACAGATCACACGTGCAAATCTATTTTAGAGAATTTGCAAAATGCGTTTTTTTTCGATTTTTTTTTTTTGGTTTATTTCACTCCTAACAGTCCCGTAAGTTGTGTAAAAGTGCTAAAGATATTAACAATACACCTTGGTACATTGTAGGAAGTAATTTATAATAGGTAAATACCATATAATTAAATTTAAACAGTAAACGAAGAGACGCTGAGTCGTACCACGTTGTACTCACTGCGATGGTTTGCCATTTTGTTCGTAGTGCTATTTACCCCAACCTTGTCCCCAAGGTTATATTTTCTCCGTAGGTTATCTTTTATTCGTAACGATGGTAAAACCGGGGGTCATTTTTTTTTATTTATTAGGAGCATCTTCTTTTATACAGTTAAGACTTTTAAAATAAATGTTTAACACATATTATATTTAACACACGCGCATTTAATTTACAAACATTTATTTAACACGGAAGAAAAAACACGGCATTTAATTAATGTTTTTAAAAAAATTTAATTTAACCACAAGTGGTTATAAACTGTTTTTATGATACAGTTGAAGCTGTTAGACGATTGATTTTTCAAATATAGTTTTTAATAGTTAAATGCTTTATGCATTGCTGTACGCGGCAAATTAACTACGCTCTAGAAAATCAACTTCTTATAATTTCTTCGTTATTTTTTTTGCTTTTTACGCGAGTAAAAATCATATTTAGCACGTGCGATGAATCGCACGCCTGGATAGCTGTTACGTGTGTGTGGACGCGTGCAATCGCACGCGACTCATCAAATTCCCTGGTAGAATATATTATCTTTGAATAAATTTTCAAACATATCTTATTATTTTCTTGTGAATTTTCAATTTCTGTTTTGTGTACCTTTCCAACTTTTGGTCAAGAATGCTTCTCGGGGAAGAAATTACAAGACATAATTTTGTTTTCACCTTCATACAGAACTGATTCTGTAGGAATTTTTATCACATTTACATAGTCTTCCTATGTGAATATTACTTCAAAAGGTTTTTCAGGGATGACTGGTGTGGTTTTCCTATTTGTTATCCCTGCTAGATAGAAAAGGTGTTAAACTACAATCCTGGTCAAAAATAATTGCAGTTAACCCTTTTTACATGTGTAACAAGAGCAAGGTAAGTACAAAGCCCCCTTTTTCCCAGTATCAATGTTGGAAAGTTGTGCTAACACGTTTCCAAACATTGGTACTGGGGAAGAGGGGGTAGGAAAGAATTATACTCTACTTTTTGTAGCTTACTGCCAATATATTTTGACCAGGATTGTAGATGTAGCTAGCTATAGCTTATATAGGTAGCTAGGTAGCTAAAAGCTTATAGCTAGCTACCTGAGCATTAGAGCCAGTAACAACAGCCTTGACACAAAAAAACGTTTATGGTTGTAGCTAGCAGTTGCATTATTTGTATTCATAGGTGTTCAAAAGACTGTTGCATATATATGTACTTGCAGCAGAGAACCAGTAATTAAACGGCAACCATTTTCCGCTGCCTACATGGACTTTTGCTACAGATTATACATTCTGTGTTCTACCACTTAATTGACCAAGTACCGTTGGGTACCACATTGAGTATCATTGAATGTTATTAAAAAAAGTTTTAAGTTTGTTTTAAGATAAAAAACTCTCCTTTTTGATAGATCTTATGATAAACAGACTGACCAAGTAGCTGAACTATATATAGTTGTCAGAATGCTTCCTGTTTAACCGTTTATTCTCCATTTCTCCTTGGTGTGAGATCTATTTTACTTTTTGTTTAATTGTTATTTTGTCCAGTAATTTTACTGTCTTTTTTAGACATCCTGTCAATATCATTTGGTTTGTCCAATACTGCTGGATGTGAAATATATGATGTTTTGAATTGTGGTTCAGAATTGCGTTTTTAAAGCATCTTTAAAATTTTAAGGCTTGAAATACTTGATCTGTTTAAACCACCACATGTTTTTTGTGTTTTGACATACACATGTTTAAAAGTTGTTTTGTGTTGAATTTTATAACTAATAATTTGTATTATCATGCACCTCAGGTGGGAGCGTCTGACGAAATATTTTTGGATATTCGTGCAGTTGTTAGCAGAGAATCGAATATATCAGCAGATATCCGATATTGAATATCTGCTCAAGATGTTCGACAGTTTCTCCGGCACTTTATTTTGTTTATATATATAATTCCTTTATAAAATTACATGCAAGTCAATCAGATGGAGAGGTAAAAATAATTAAAAATAAAAAAGTTATCAAACAAAGGATGTATTATATCACACTTCATCTTTTATTGTTCTCCATAGTAGTACACAAAAGATAAGCAATCAGATGGAGAGTTGAAAATAACTGAAGCGCAGATATTTAGAACAACAAGAAACAAGAACAAAAAAGGCAAAAACAAAATAAAATATGGAGAGGTTCGCCACTTTAGATAATGATGAGTTAGAGAGAATTGTGTTAGAAAAAGATAGTGCAATATGAATAAGGCTACAACAGTGGCATGAAATGTGTTCGTACAATACTGTAAGGACAAAAATATTGATTATGATGTTAATGAGAAAGAAAGTTTGAACAATATTTTAATGAATTTTTACGTCGAGGTTTGTAAACAAAATGGGGATTTTTACACTCAAGATTGTGTTAAACAAAATAGATTGTTTTTGTCATTTCATTCCCTTCCAATGGTGCATGATAAAACAGATATTCAGTGGGGTAAAATCGGATATCTTATTTATTCAGTCTCGCTTTGTTGAATATCACAAGCTCGACTGAATAATTACGGATATCCGTTCTTATCTTGCTGAATATCTGCTTTATGTATATAAACAATTTATACTTGTAGTAAAAGCTAGTCTGTAAAATTGATCTGTTGTCTTTGAAATACACATTTTCATAACATGACATATCTGAAACATTTATATTGTTTTTAAAGCTTTATATCATATTTATATCATTTTTTGTGTACATATGTGCTGGTCTGTTTCTATTGTCATAGTTGATAGGAGCTAACATATTTTCAAAATACGTTAGCAAAATCTTTTATTGGTCTGAAAAATACATGTTTTAATCATGTGACATGTTTTTTCATATATTATTTACAATACTATTTTTTATATACCTACCAATTTTTAAAACTCAGGTTGTTACTTTTTTTATGCAAATATTTATAAACAAGACTTTTCCTACTTTTCAAAATACATTTATTTTGGTGCCAAAACTGATGCCTTTTTCATTCATAACTAGCAAAACAGTTGTGGTATTAAATTTGAATGATCATATCAAAGAGAAAAAAACGACCTGAAGTGCCTAATAAACAGCAATCTTGCCAGCAGATAAAGTATAATGTTAAAAATATAGACAGAAAAAATATATGTATAGATGGAAAAATCAAAAAAAAAAACTTTCTTACATATGTACAGGTGTACATATGGAGAGTAGGATTTGGAATCAGTCACTGGCAATAGTAGCAACTCACTAACTCACCAGCTACCAATTTTCTAACTGCCTAACTTCCTGACAATAAAAGTTCTCATACTCGATGTTAAAGTTATCTTGTTTAGTTTAATTAAAAAGTATCACCTTTTGAAATTTAAATTATGAGTGTGTCCAAGCACTGAATGCAGGATAGTCTGTGGTAATGCACTATAACACCAGATTAAAGGCCATTGATCGATGCTCAGTTCTGTAATACAATCCTTAATTCTACTTTTAAACCCCTCTTTGTCAGTGCAATATAGTTCTGGCTTGTGTACAACATGTGTTATGTAGTACAAAAGATAAACACAACCAATCAGAAAAGCAAAGTGGATGTATTCTATCGCAGACACTGTTGAATGGACGTAAGCATGGAGAGAGCTGAAGTCAATCAATGTGGATTGTACTCCCATTGTTGATGTGCCACTGTGTCTATCGTTGTAGATAAAATTGTTTACATATCTAGAATAAAATAAAGCATTAGTAGAAAAGCCATAAAGATCTTTTAATTCTTGCAAATATTTCAAACAGTGCACCAAGCAAATCATCTTTACATTTTTCTATAAGCAACAAGTTGCTAAATATCCCCAAATTGAGCCAAAAATCAAGCAACTTGCTTATCAATCTTACTTGCTTATCAATCTTACATGCATCGCTTGAACACTTTGTCCTACCTTAGCAACCTACTCAATTGGACTGTGGGAAAATTTTCTTAAAAGCAACATATAGCACTGTTTTAACAGCATTATGGTTTGCCTTGGAGAAATTCTTTTGTATGTTTAGCTTGAAAAACAAGTATGATACAAAGGGTACGAAGGGTTCAAAGAGTTTACAACATGTCAGTGAAAAAGAACCAGCTATAGGTAAATTTACAGACAAAAAAGCCTAACCCAAAAAATGGAGTTGTTTAAAACGAAAAATGCTTCTGCTATAAAAAGTGCTTGAAGCATAACATATACTATAGACTGTATATACTTTATTTTAGTGAATAATAATAAATGTAAACATATTTATCAGCCTCATAGGTAATTCCATACAAGTGGATCATAAAAACAGAAGAAAAAAGACTGTAAAATTATAAATTATGAATTCGAACTGCAAAACATGAGTAAGAACATGAATCTATCAACATACATTTGGCATGATGTAATTCTCTACTATCTATTAAAATTTAATTGTGGTTAAATAAGCCCTTAATTGCTCAACAACCATAGAAATTCAAACCAAAGGCCGAATGAATTTTATCCCAAATACAGTAAAAATAAACAATAAAAAATAATATGGCAAAGAAGTAAGGGTAAACTACAGTATATATGTTTTTCAAGTTTTATCGCAGTAGACATAAAACTTGAAAGTGCTGGCAACAAGTAAACATTGGTCAGCAGTCTTCTGAAGACAGAACATGTGTTATTGTGTCAAAACTTAAAAGACTCAGAAAATAGTAGTGGCACCATTTTGCTTTTTATATGAACTACTAAAATATAAATACTCTATCAATTTTACCCTTGTTATACTTTTTTTTAAAATAAAATAGTTGAACTTGTATATTTAAAAAAAAAAAACTATACATGATTTATTGGATATAATCATTTGACCTTTTGTTTTTGAGAATCATCTATTGTGCGGAATGATTTATGTTTAAAGGAATGCTTGAGACTGAAATTGTACTAATTTGAAAACCTGTGGGGTGAGTTAAAGATACGTATATGATATGATACTAAGAAAGATAACCAACTCGTGAACAAGTTTGTTCATGGGCAAGAGGTGTTTAAAGCTTACCTCCCACTTCAAAAAAAGTTCATCTTATTCTGTTTATACTATGTTGAGAATTTGTAATTTAACATTTATTAAGTAAAATTAGAATTAATAAAGCTAATATAAAGCCACATTTTCTTCTGTTTACAGCATGCTTCCTTCTCGAAAGCCGCCATTTTGTGATAATTTTTTTTCGGATTAAACCCAGTTTGACGTCATCTCCCGGATGGCAAAAAAAGGCCCCCTGAACATGTTGCCGTAAAACGATAACTCGGAGAAAAAGAAGAAGAGTAAATTATTGCAACTAAGATTAATTTTGTTAATAATTATAAAATGTGTTTTTGTGCTATGCCTTTTTGCAATAAGAATAATAGAAGTAGCGCTGGAAAGCATTCCTTTGCCAGTCTCCAACAGGCAAGAAACAACCTGCTGCGTGTACTCATTAACAGAGTCGATACGCTTTCAAAGTCGAGTTTTAATCACTAGAATGTTTTGATCAACGCTGGCAAAAAAGGCTTTGGCAATTCTAAATCTCTGTCCACTTGTCTTTGCATTAGGCCATGTACAAATTCTGGTATAGGTGCTCGCTCTTCTTCTACGTTGCGTCTGACTTTTCTATTATATTGTGGTACACTAGGCAGGGATTTACGGGATTTTATTTTGTTCTGCGCGCGTTGCTGTTTCTTCTTTCTTTTTTTCTTTTTTTTTCTTTCTTTCTCTTTTTCTTTCTTATAATAATCTATTTTAATTTATTTTTCGTGTCGCGTTTCATTCTCATATCAAAGAACGCTATAGGCCCTGGGATCGAGGTTGCTTGAATTGTTATTATAGTCGTGATTATTAACGCTGCCAATAGTCTAGCCATAGAATGAAGTTTTCTACTAATCTTCTAAATTAAAAACGCTTTCTGAGTCTAACTCTTCTAACCAACAAAAACTCTTAGGGATCGCGGCGCAGCATTTAATTTTTTTGGGGGGAGGGGGTAAGATAGGCTACAAAAGAGTAAAATAAAATGTCGCCCGCCATGGTTTGCTCTGATAACCCTAAATAGCTTCTTTTTTACTTTAAAATATACTTCCCGGCGCCGCGACCCGTCTCTGTGGGCATTTCTGTAAGTCTCTACACAAATCGGAAAGAGCCAATCTCGTTCTCAGGGCATCGGAATAGCGAAAAAGGCCACGGTTCACTACTAAGCTATTGCTTCCACTTCCATTCTCATCCTCATAACAGCTTTCCAGCTAGAATCTGATTCACTGCCAGGTGTTGTAGACTTTTTACTGGCCGAAACTTCAAAACTAAGAAAGCCCACAACTTTTTCACGGGAACTCAGTTTTAAAAAAGCCTTACTTATCTTCAGTATATACCTGTTACAAACTCACCTTCAGTACCCGTTACAAATGTTGAAAAACAAAACAACAACCGCTTTGTATATATAAAACCGCTTTGTATATATATAAAAACCTGGGCCACGGCAGAGTCAGCGAAATTATCATCCGGGAGTTGACGTCACAAGCCCTCCCGCGAAGGCATTTATTTACAATCGGGACACAAGATGGCGACTGGCACGAAGCTTCTTCTCCAGCTAATATTTTACAACTTTAACAACGAATATCTTGCGAACAAATCAAAATAAGTATAAAAGAATATTATTTTCGTAATTAGTACAATATTTTGAGTTGATTTTCGATTACTTTTTTTAAAGTGGGAGGTAAGCTTTAAAAAAAAAACCTATCAGTTTCATGGAGTTATTTTTTAAGCTTTGTTCAGGAGTGTCTATCACTTCTAAAAGCAGATCATTAATAAACTGGGTTTGTTTTCCTTTATGGCGCCGTAGATTAGTGGTTATAGCTCTCTCACTCTGTGCGGGAGACCGAGGTTCGATTCCTCTTGACGGCGATTCAACATGGACGATGCCCGATGCGCGCGCAGAAATGGAGGTAAAAATGTAAACAAACTAAGCGGAAAAGTTACCTCCATTTCTGCGCGCGCAGGAAAAACACGGCACTATGATTGAGTGTATATGTTCATTAATGCTTTTAAACAATAGCTTGCATGTTACAAGGATATAGATTTTAAATTTGTCACCATATAAGAGTTAGTCAGCAAAAATAAATGGGAAAACATTAAAAAAGGCTGTTTTCGTGCTAGTGTGAGAAGAAGGCCCCAGCATTCATATGTCATCCAAAAACATTGACAAAAATAAAATCGAAAAAAAAGAAGTGAGAGAGGGAGAAAGCTGCAGTAATTAATTAATACTATATGTAGTTAATTTCGCTAATTCTGAGAGATACACCCTGCAAATTGTTTTTAACTAAAAGACTAGAAAGGGCAACATTCCTATCTTCACGTGGCAGCCACAGCACCCATGTCCCACACAAAGTCGGGCCTTTTACAAAGTCGGGCGAAAACATTTGTCTGCTTTTAGTCGCCGACTTTGAAATTTTTGCCCTACGTGGTGCATGTGTGAAAAGTTACAGTGCTTATTGAAAAAAAGAGGGCATTTCTTAAGTGTTTTATTGCAAGAAACTAGAAATTAAAAAAAAGGTTGCGAAGCATTACGCAAGTTGCAAGCAAAATTGAAACTAGCCAATAGTTGTCCCTAGTGCTTTTTGTTTCTCTTTGATATAATACGGCGAGGTGCTAACATCTTACTGCAGCTGATATCTGGGAATACACCAAAACTGAATATCATAGACGTAGAAAACCCTGGGGACGAGGTTGTAAAAAGTAGTGATTTTTTGGCAAAAATACAATATATATATACGGAATATTTCTTTTCAGAAGGTACGAGAAATTTAGATCGCGCGAAACTAAAAAAAACGATTACTGAGAAATTTCGTAAAACCTCTTTCCACAGAATTATAAAATTAAATAATTGATAATAATCACAACATTGTCAGTGTTGGCCGACGTAAATCCAACATTGATGAAGCTTTTAGCGCCAAAAATCCATGCAAAGTTATACTTTTATAAAGTTAAAACCCTTATTCTGAAATAAATGCAATACATCGAGTTGTACAATCCGTAGTGTGCGAAAATGTCACGAATTAAGGGGATGCGTGTCGTAAGGTACACTCTTTCAACCGGAAAATAATACTCGGAACGCAGATAATAATAGAGACTTTCGCGATTTCGGAGATGAGAAGGCGAACGAAGCAGCTTGTGGGTTTTTTGTTCACGTAAAAATAACGGCACTAGTTATGAAAACCAATTTCTTGAAGTCACGGAATCTGCTGCAATGAATTTTGAAAACCCACGGGAAACAATAAACAAAAACAAACAATCTATAGAAACGAAAACAATTTATTAACTTTATCAAGATTTATAAAACAGCTTCAAATTTTTGACAGAAAAACAATAACAACGCGGTGTGAGGTTTCGCTTTCTTCTTTGTATCTCACGTATTGAAAGATAACATCTCTCGCTCTCATTGTACGCAATCTAAAAAGAAACAGAAAACATTTTTATATAGTATATATATCATATTATATATATAGTAAAGTCTCTAAATACATTAAAATCCAGTGCCTTTGAGGGACGATATTTAGAGCTAAATTTCTAAACTACAAATATATATCATTTTTTGGGACAGAGTGCTCAAAAAGTGTTTACTAGATACAATATGCTTGATATAATTAATAAAGTCAGGCAACTCTGTTTACTTTGAGGGTTGTCTTCTTTTGGGGATTGGTAGTTCAGTCGGTAGAGCGTTCACTTCATATTCATATGGGTTCAATCCCACATAACAGTTGTTGCTTATTGAACAGAAATTTAAAGGGTTTCTGTAGCTCAAATGGAAGCTTTTTAACACTTAATATGTTATCCCTCCTGGAAAAAATTGACAGGGTAAATTTATTGGAATTAATGAGGCTAACCACATAAAATATAGATCACTACTTTTTGTGGCCAAGACAACAGAATTGAAAGCACTGTTTTTCATTTGGAAAGTACAAATTGTATTTAAAAATTTGCCCTCATACTTATGGCTTTTTTGGCCAGTTGACACGCATACTAATCTACCATACTGAACACAAAAGTTACGAAAAACACGAAAGGGTCGTTCAAGAGTAGTTTTTACGTATCATAACTTAGCTATACCACATTATTGTAAGCACATGAAACACAATGCAAAAACATAGGGTTGTAAAGAAAATGATGAAGCCCTTAATATTTTTTATCTTTTTTAAATATTTTTATATATATATGTCCAAACTTAATCTCCCAAAAACAATAATTACATTAACGGTCGCCACCATTATCGAACAAAAGTCCACTTGGTCATTCGTGACTTCACACGTCGTACATAGCTCACTACTGTAAAATTTATTGCGAGGTTCGAGTGTTGAAGAATTTAACAACATGCGAAAGTAGGTAAACAAAGTAGAACTTCCAGGTAAAGGCACCGTTTGATAAAATAGTTCAGATTTAGAACATATATCAGTAAAAAGACGCTAGTAGCAACAGTACAAAAGTTTTTAACCACAAATGAGCAAATACCTTAAAGAATGAAGAGGTATATTTTCCCCTGTTAGTTTTGGATTGGTGACTTAAATTTATTTCCACGATACAACAAAAAAAAAGAAGCAAGTTGAGTTTTAGGATATATTTAAAAATTGTATAATAAAATTTAAAAAGAAAAGTTTTGTTTAATACTTTATGGATTGAATTTTCTTCTTCTGACTGTAGCTAGCTAGAGGTATAGCTAGCTAATGATTCCATTGAAGGATGACAGCAAAAAATATTTTCCATGGTGGCCACAGGCACCACAAAGTAATTTAGTTAGCTAGCTAGCTACATCAAACCAAGGAAAAAACGTAAAAATAACTTTCAAATCATCCATACTGTTCCGACCCGTATTGACCTCTTGCCCCGTATTGACCGAATTTTGGACCCGACCCATTTTGACGGGAGCTGACCCGTATTGACGGAGCTAGCAAACTAATATTTTTCTGCAAACGCTTTTCAAAGCACATTAAAAAACCAACTTCAAAATGCAAATAAACTGCATTCCTCTGTATTTTTCAACTTGCAGATACAATAGAATAAAATCTCAGCAGTAAATAAAGACCCAAGTTGACCAAACACCCTCTAGTCACTATGGAGCAAAATTTATTGCTGACCCAAGTTGACCAAATCCTTTCTAGTCACTATGGGGCAACTTTTGTTGTTGACCCAAGTTGACCAAACAACCTGTCACTATGGGGCAACATTTATTGCTGACCCAAGTTGACCAAATCCTTTCTAGTCACTATGGGGCAACTTTTGTTGTTGACCCAAGTTGACCAAACAACCTGTCACTATGGGGCAACATTTATTGCTGACCCAAGTTGACCAAATCCTTTCTAGTCACTATGGGGCAACTTCTGTTGTTGACCCAAGTTGACCAAACAACCTCTAGTCACTATGGGGCAACATTTATTGTTGACCCAAGTTGACCAAACACTGTCTAGAAACTTTGGTCAACTTGGGTCAACAACAAAAGTTGCCCCATAGTGACTAGGAAGGATTTGGTCAACTTGGGTCAGCAATAAAGGTTGCCCTATATAAAATAACAAGCAGAAACATGGTAAGACTTTTCAATAGCAAAACTTTGTTGCTGTGTCTTTTAACATATAAAAGTATATACACTTAAAAACATGTATATATTGCCCTTGGTATTCTTCTGATAAAAACTAAATAGAAGATCCAGACAGGATTTGCACCTGTATATTCGTGTCTTCGAATTAACAGAATACCAACTGAAAGCTGGATCATAAACACTTTATAAGTTCTGAGCTCTTCAAGAAAACAAAACACCAACACTGAATAGTATTCCAGCCTTATGCATTAAAACAGGTCTATCCATAAGAAGCATGTGAAAACTCCTGTGCATGCAAACATGCCCATTTCTGGGAAATGAGATAATAGCTGAGGCATTAATTGCTCTGCTAGTTCTGAAACAAGTTTGTCTAGCTGAGTCACTACATCAATGCACATGCAAATCAACAATTTCTTTCTTATTATTTATACTAAAACATAAGTAAAAGATGAATAAAAGACTATATTCTTTTCACCTTATATTGTCTAAAAGAAAGAATGTAATGTAAGCTGGTGTTCGATAATTCATGACAGTGAAGTTCTTTCTATGTGTACATCAAAAATAATTTTTATTGTGTACAAACCAGATGGGCGCTAAAGTATCAGGAGTTTTTCTGTCTTTAGAAACTTTCGCTAATTTGAGCTTTGCGGGTACAAAAATTGCCGAAAATTGCCTTCCGATTTATCTAGTTATTAATAAAATCGACGAAAAGAAACGCTAAGCTATAAGAAAATCTCCTAAGAACATTTTTTATAAGAATCAACTCTCCGTCTTACACGTCTTATTTTAGATAGATAAAAGCACTAAAATTAACAGGGATTAGCTACAATAAAGTGAGACAATTGTGAATATATTTCAATATTTATAAACTCTTGCTGTTTCTGCCAATATCAGGCTTCATCAGCATGACTAGGTGAATCAAATGATCACACCAGCCATGGACAGCAAAATAAAACACAATCATAACAAAAACAATAAGAATATGGAAAGATCAGGTTAATGAAGATGAAATGTACATACATGTGATATACATGTGATATGATACATACACACCTCAACCCATGTATTTGTTCAGATGCACAGGAACGATATAATAATGAGTAGACGAATAAAGTGTGATAAAAAAAGTAGTATATGTAGCTGATATATCACTGTTTTTTACATGTAATAAACCTCATATTAGCCTCACTTACATCTAAAGCTAGCTAGCATAAAACTGAGGACTTAGCTGGAATAATAATAAAATTTCGATCAGCCAAAAAGGGCAGTTCTTAACATTGAGGGGGAATGTACAGCCATATTTTTGTGGACGATTGTAGCTATATATATTGTACGCACGTCCAGGAAATAAACTTTTTTAACCCTGCCACTTTTTTGTTATTACGAAGGCGTTTTAAATCTGACAAGCGTTCTCATGCAATCGTTAATATGTATTGAAAATCTTCAAATATATTCATGATATATAGCTATATTTCTTATTTAATTTCCTGATAAGTATACAAATAATGTCCTGATAATTTCTGTTTCTGTCACTTGACCTGATTTTTACACCAATGCGAGATATCATACTTAACTCCATCTCTAGCTAGGTACCAAGCTAGCCTAATTAATTGCTATTCTTTTGAAGTTTTTGTTCATTTTGGAATAAGAGCTTTTTATGAAAAAACATTGTCTTGCACCCCCAACAACCACTTTCATTCATACATCACAAAAATGCCATGTTTGGAAAAGGCAGTTATATATACTTGTCTGTCTTACCATGTTTCAAGGAATCTTTTCAAAATAATTTCAAAATAAGGGCCACTAAAAATTTTCGCTTGCGAACCTAGGGGACCCTGTCCCACGCTCCGCAACACTTTCTATATTGATACCATGACCTTTCACTCAACAAACTTTGTTTCCTAATAGCCATTCGAAGAGTTGTTTATTTTCATCACCAACCTTACTTATCCAGATGTCAAGTTCTTGCTTCTAATAACAACACAATATTAATTGAGAAAGAACTCCTCCACAATGCTGAAAAATCTGTTCAAAGCTCAATTACAAAAACAATTAGCCAGCTAGCTAGCTATAGCTAATTAAATCTTTTTGTATTTGTTTTTAATAGTCTGTTGTAAAAAGCTCTCCCTCAACTAGCTTTTCGTAGCTAATATACTGAAAACCTTTAAAAAAATGCAAGGTGTGTTGGAGAGTAAAAAACATACTTCTCACCTTAAAGCAATAATTTCCTTATCTTCACACACCTCGCCTCAGATGGAATGTATATATCTGCACCTGAATTCCGATGCAGACTTTTACCAACCAAGGGATAAATATCCCCAGACAACAAAAATGTCCGAGAATAAACACTTTCTAAAAGTTCTTTTTGCATTTTACGAAGAGATTCAACATTAGGCCGCCATCAAAAATATGTTATGTTCGCGTCCTCCGACCGACTCACTTTTGGCAATAAAAACCCGAGTCGGTAAGTCGGAAAAAACCCGGAAAAACTTTTTGATCCAAACGATATATATTTGAAAAAAAAAATTCGTGAGAACTAATTTTCCCAAAATTGACTAAAACTCGCGAAAATTAATTCCCGTAAAAATTAATATCTTTAGGGTACTCATGGCAAGTTTACAGACAGGGCGGCGAAAAAAGGGTCTGTCGAGTGGCGCTATACTGTTTTTTGGCCCTGGGAACGAATTTTGCCCCCATCTGAAAATCCCGGGAAAAAATACGCCCGACCGACCGACCGACTCATTTTTGCGGGGTCTTCAGGACGCGAACATAACATATTTTTGATGGTGGCCTTAGCACTGTTCTGCCCAATCTTGGAACGCGCCCCGTCTTAAGACTGGCCAGGCCAATCTTCTGACAGTGACAAATGGGTGGCCAGTCTTAAGACTGGACTGCCCAATCTATGTACGTGCATGCCCAATCTTAGAACAATTGTGAACGACAAACAGAACAATAAAAAATTTAGACTCTATATCTCTTAAAATCAAGGAACTTTAAATTGAAAATGTTCTTGGAAAATCAAAAGGCCAAAATTTTATACCATGTATATATACATGTGTTTAAAAAAATTGAAACTACTCAACTATATTAGCTAGCCGGCTATTAGCTCGCTAGCTGGCTAAACATCTCATCCAATGAAATTACCAGCTAGCTAACTAATAATATGGTTGAATACGATTTTTATGATTTTTTATAAATATAAACATTTCATTTTTTAAATTTAGCCACTACAAGCTGTATAAATGCTAAATGTATAACACGTGCTCTACAGCTACCTATAGCTAGCTACGATTTTTACTCTACTGTGTCCAAAAACTGGCCGGTTCAATTCAACAGTACCCAAAATATGATGTTTTAATGTGCCTGAGAATGTTTGTTGGGTGTTGCAAACAACAGAGCTCGTGTGGCACATCCCTTCTTTAAAATCTAAAAGGCGTCCGAAGATGGGCCTAACATGGTCTTTTGCCCAATCTTGTGACGCCCTGCCCAGTCTTAAGACTGGCTGGCCAGTCTTAAGACTGGGCAATTTTATGTCCAAAGATTGGGCAGTGTCCTAAGATTGGGCAGAACAGCACACTTTAAATCAGTAAGCACCCCCACCAACATGTCTGCAATAGCCATGATAGTACGGAAAGAATCCAAGCCAAAAGGCGTGAGTCTTTGACTAATCCTGACGGATGGGAGTTAAAACTATAGCCTAACAGGTTATAGGTAACCACGCAGTACGGAACCTAAATTTCCTACGCCGGCTGCGGGCCACATATTGTTGGACTACGCATAGAGTGTTAAAATTACGTCACGATTTTGACGTCACATGCCCCTTAGGTGAGATGGGGAGGGTTGCGGGCCATAGCTATTTGATTTTTGACTGACTGGGTGACTGATTAGTCAAAATGAATCAGTCAAAATCTGTAAGCTATAATTTGCAACCCTCTCAGTCTATATGGTAGCGACGTCACAACTTTGACGTCAACATCGCCATAGGCGAAATGGAGAGGGCTGTGAACCGTGGCTTTTCGCCGTAAATAAATTACAATCTGATTTTTTAACGCGCTCCGTCTGCAACACCTGGATCGTCGACATCATTCGCTTGGCTAACATTTTTCGTCAAATTTACACTTAGTCACGCGACTTATCTGACTAACCCTGGATCCGCGCCTGAGTGTGCCTTCAAAGAAAAGGTACAAGCTTTCCAACTCGAAATATTAAGAGAAATAGCATGCCAGCTAAGCCAATTATTATCAGGACTTGGTATAAACTATGTATTTGTGTTAGGTCTGTAAAATACACGATAATTCAAATTAGCCGATAGCCGTTTTCTGATTGCTTGAGTGTACTTCCCAGTCTTTCGCTCCCGGCAAACGGAAAATCTGCTCGGTCCAAACTTATTTGTTTTAGTAGACAAAAAAATAACCTACATTTTCGTGAAAAAATATCATTCTTATTTCTTTACCCTGATTTTATATGATTTTTTTTCTATCGAAATTTTGAGAATCTCAATAATTCTCTTGGTATACCTCGCGTGTAGCAAACGTGCTCCACAATTTCGCTTCGCTCGCTTCGCTCGCGAAGCTCAATTGCTTCGCAATAAAGAAATTATTTACGATAAAATAAAGAGAAATTTTTTACCATAGGTATAAGAACACTACTGTACTGCCTTTTGGTCAGCTTTGTGCAATTAAACCAAAGTGTAAGCCCAGTCAAAGAAGGCGTTTTTTTATCACGGTCAGGAAGATAATACGTTGAAAGATAATTTTAAGAAAAACAACCTTATTTTAAACAATAGCCTTAGCCTACAACTAAAACAAGGACAACTCCTTGTGAAACTAGTAACCTTTATTCGCAACGCTTTAGACAACCTCGTTCCCAGGGCATTAGAGATATATATTTGTATGTTCTGGCACAAAGTGTTGGGTTCCGGTGTAAATACCCCGCTTCTCTCTCTCTCCCCCAACACCCCCCGTAAAATCAAAGAAAATCGTTGATATTTCTGGCACACCTCAATCAAACTGTTAACAGTATAAATATATCACTAAAAAACACCCCTTGGACACCTGACTGTTCTAAAATATCTCTCCCCCTACCCCCATCTGCGCATGCGCAAAATATTGTAAAATATGACGTCATCCGACAAACATCCGCGCATGCGCAAAACCTTCAACAGTATTCGACAGAGTGTGACGTCATCATGCGCAAATTGAATCAGGGAAATCCCCTAATTCAAAAAACTGTGCCAGATTTGTCCATGTAAAAATTTATTGATATAATAAAGAGACAAAATGAGTTTTTTTAGAAATGCAATCAGCGCAATATACAATGCTGTATCAGCGCCAGTAGCATCCACTACCAATGCCCTTACCGCTCGATTGCAGAGTGTGCGGGATATCGTTAGCGATTATTATAAAAAATTAAAGGACGAAATAAAACAACAACTTAATCTTCATGATGAGATCGAACAGGAAGCGCAGGAAGACCACATCGAAGACGTTCAGGACTTATATGAAGAACCAGTTGATCTTACACCTAGGGAGCATAAACATGCATTGCACAAAACATTTCGAAGTTTCCAAATACCCGGTGTTAAAAAAGCTGACGTTGATAGCTATCTAGCACTGGTTCGACCGCATGTGGAGCAATTGATTATTGAACAGGTGGAAGATATGGGTTCTGCCAAATTGCAACTGTCAATGTGGATCATGTGGAAAAAAAAGATCATGCTTGCTGTTCAACCTAATGCAGAAGATTTCGATGGAGGAGCGGAGGATTTACACAATATGTATGCGAACATTGATCAATACGCAAGAGTTGAAAAGCCATTTAATAGCAGACTAATGCAGGTATTTCACGGCAGTGATGTAAATGAGCTGCTGGATAATATGTTTGCTCAAATAAGGATTCATGTGGAAAATCCAGCGTTACCACAGAGCGGTTTTACAATCGATCGAATAATGCACCTGGATATCAATTTTCATAAACTGCAGCTTACACGAGGTTCATCCTATATAAAATTACCTAAATGGATCAGTGAAAAAAGGCTATCATCAATCCAAAAAACAACGATGAAGAGTGCTTCAAATGGAGTGTCATTGCGGCACTGCATCATGAAGAGCTTGATAAAAACCATCAAAGGATATCCAAATTACAACAATATGCAGATCAATACAACTGGAACGGGTTAGAATTTCCGCTCGACATTAAAAAAATAATAAAATTTGAAGATAACAACTCCAATCTTACAGTCAACGTTTTATATATGCCTCGGGGACTAGCAGCATCAATATTTTGCGTAGATCTGATTACAACGCATCGCGTGAAAAACAGGTGAACCTGCTGCTCATCACAGATAATGAAAAGACGCACTATACCTGCATCAAAAGTATCTCAAGGCTATTGGGCAGAGGGAACTCTAAGAATTGCAAAGCGATGCATTTCTGCCTAAATTGCTTGCAGGCCTTTAATTGTGAAAAATCCAGGGACAAACATTATAAATATTGCATAGATCACGAGGCGGTTAAAAATACAATGCCAAAAGAAAATGAAAAATGGTTGAAATATCATGATGGTCATATGCAATTCAAGGTCCCATTTGCGATATATGCCGATTGCCGAATCACTGTTGATCCCAGTGGAAGATCGCCGAGAAATTAAGACCATAAAAATGAACAAACATGTACCATCGGGTTGATGCACATATAGCACATTTGCATACGGATCTGTACCAGATCCACTGACAACATACCGTGGCAAGGATTGCGTGGAGAAATTTATAGGGCACTTGGAAGATGAGGTAAAGATGTTGTATGATACGTATCCACAGCACCATATGACGGAGCTCACGAGGTGCAAGAGGAAGAATACAACGAGGTATCAGAATGTCATATTTGTATGAAGCCCTTCCTAGTACAATCAACAGAGCTCATAGAATATGACGATAACGACGAGGCAACACAATGTGATGATGATAAGCACATCAAAAATAATCGCAAGGTGCGAGATCATTGCCATTATACAGGTCTCTACCGAGGTGCAGCTCACAATAATTGCAACCTAGCGTATAGAATTCCTGGCCACATCATATTTCACAATCTGAGTGGGTACGATGCGCATCTGTTCATCAGGGAACTTGGAAAAAATATAACGCGCAAGATATAGGGTGCATCGCGGAAAACAAGGAGAAATATATACGTTTCAGCGTCAAGGTCCCCGTACCTCTCGCTGGGGTTACTAATTCTAGCGAGGAGCAGGTATTTAAAACAATAGAGCTTCGATTCATCGATAGTTTTCGATTTATGGCATCAAGCCTGAATAAATTATCAAGTAATCTGACCGATGGTCAGTGTAAAAACCTTCGTAAGTTTTATCAGGAGGATGATATATTTAAACTCATGCGGCGTAAGGGCGTGTACGTACTGAAGGATTCGTTGACAAGGCAGCAGACGATATGATTGAAAAGGTATATTCTGAATATGTTCAACGTGAAATCCATGAAAAAGGAGAAAAAACGGCCAAGGCACTGTCCTCCCATGCAATTAGTATGTACGCCAATGTTGTAGGTAATGTTGTCCAGATTGATAGTGCTGAAAATTTAAAGCGAGATATCGAGGAAGACCCCATTATCAAAGATTCGATGGCTGATTTGGGTATTCTTGTGTACTCGGCATTCGGTAAATTTCTAGCGCCTCTTCTTGTTGTTGCACACACCGTTAATCATGTTGAAGTTTTGGCCAAACAAAAAAACCCCTGAAAATCTAGAGGATCGAGAAGAAGAAAAATATGGGAAATAATATGTCAAAACTAGTTGTAGGATTACGCTAAAAATATGATAAAAACTTTAACTTTAACTTTAGACATACGCCAAGTTTCAACGAAGCGCTCAGTCTTGGGTTGGATAGATGTTGTCGAAAAATTATAATCACTACGCCTGCGGCTAGGTTTCCAGCTCTTGTGAGCTGGAGTTAGATGAAGAGGGTTCGAAATATCTATATAAGGAAAAGGGTGTGAATATATCGAGAAAAAATGTGAGTTGTGTGTTTGAAATTTTATAGAGGTACATTTTCTATAAAATAAATGAGTGAGAACAAGCAAGAGCCAAAACAAGTTATTACGAAGAAAAATGAAGGTCGTGTTGCTGCTGGGAAAAAACTTGCAGAATGGAATCGTAAGAACAAGGAGGACTTGAATAAGAACAAGGGTGAAAGTAGTCAAGTACCTGAGGCAGGTACTTTGTCAAGTACTGGGTCCAGTTCTACCGCAGTTTTAGGGGCCACGGCAGTAACGGTTGGTATTGTGATAATAGGAGGCGTTGGTGTCTATTATAAAAATTTTAAAAACCAGCAGCAGAATCAGCCTGAAAAGTCATCAGAGCAACCGCCGCTTCCTGTTGTAAAAAAAGTTCAACAAAAATTAGATATTTTTAAAATGCATTAATCATATCATCCATGATCATATATAATAAAATGAGTTCAAACGTTACGCCTTATGAGAAATAAATTATTGATGTTATACGAGACCCTTGTCGACATTGGGTTCACACTAGGGTATGCAATGGCAGGTAAGAAATTTTTAGGGATAGGTCAGCCTTCTGTGAAGATGGATACCAATGATGTATTAAAAATAACTGGGTACTTAGCCGCAGGTCGTGCAAGCCGGGAAATGGCAGTGAAAAAGGGGTGGATCCCGGCTTCGATCGTGCCTAAAAAATAAATAATAAATATCACATCGTTTTGTGGACCAAATCGATCCATAAAACATCATTCACTCGAGAATTTTAGAACAAGTCGTTGAAGGGTTCGTAGGCACCCTTCCACCGCCAAACAAGTGGTGTTTGGCTCCGTGGATAGGCAGGTGGTCCATGGTAGGCAGCCTACGAACTCGTAATTCGCGATGCCTGAATTCATCCAATTCTTTTCGGTGTGCCGCAGCGTTTCTCGGTGTCCCGCAGAGTAAGGCAATAACCAATAATAGTACAATGTTGTTGAGCATTTATTTAATATGTATTTATTTAAAAATTTGATGATCACTCGAGAATTTTATAGCTTCTGGTGTGTTCCAATCTTACGTACAAACACGCATGTTTTGACTTTTTCAATTGATCCTTGATATCCTCCCAGTCACCGATCATATTAGTTTCCTCATCGATCAATTTCATATCTGACCGCTCATGGGGGTACCAGAGGAACAGCTGTTTTTTCTGCCTTCGAAGATTTTTCGGTAATGCAGTATAGGATTGTGTTAACAACCAGAGATTATGCTTTCGATGTCTGCCAGAGATCGCTAATTCAAGAAGAGACTGTCGTTTTTATCGAGATTTTCATCTGATGATAATTTTTCAATCCATTCAAACAGTTGATCCTTGGGATTAATCAGAAAAACGTAATCATCTTGCCAAAGCGAGGATCTCTCGAGGTAAGTGCTGTTCCATTGTATAGTTGGACACAGGATAATAATGTTGTGAAAATGCTTCTTGTATTCATTTTCGAGAAGATCCAGAACACGCTGATTCTTCCCACAACTTGTCGGGCCTGAAAATATCGCTGTATGAGGCTCTTTCACTATATCTAGAGTCATTTATTTGAAAGCGATGCCATCTAATACTGAATGCTATGAAAGCGCCCATCTAGGAGGTTTAGTTGGGCATCATTTAATAGATAGACGTAGCATTTAATATTGCCAGTTCCATCCGCTTTCTTTGTCATATGTAAAGTGATACCATCGCTTAATTGCTGGAGATATCTACCGCTGCCATGAAGACTATTATCAGGACCTGATCGAAAATCGACAAAAAAGGCAAATCGTTCAGTTAGGAATTGACCTATCGTGACTGTTGAATCGTGGCCACCAAATAGGTTCACAATTTGCTCATACTGATCTTTTCCAAGCATCGCATGGGAGTAAAGCTCATTAAAAATGGAGAACGAATTGGAGCCTATCGTGTAATCCCGGCTGATAGAATGGAAAATCTCTGACTAATTCAAACATTTTTCCGAGGGGTATACAGAACGTATTACCATAAGCTGCAGCAATCGCTTTTTCCTCGACATTACCCACATGATCACTGGCCTTCACTTGCAAGGCGCTGATCGTATTATCATTAGGGTTAATTCCGTCTAGAATCAAATTATTTTCACGCTCGAATTTCGATAACCAGAGATCGCGATAGACGGCAAACACTCTATAGTCGTTGATACTTTGAATTTCATTACCATTGAGTGTGATTTTCAGGGTCTGCACTAGACTCTTGCCAATATTTGAAACGATAGTACGCTTCGTATTGGTCCCGGTCAGCTCCAGATCAAATAATAACCGAAGGCTTCCGGGAAATATCACATCGTTCTGTCCCATATTGGGAATATCCACATACAAATCCTCGTTCTGATTAATTGTTGATGGGATGTGACTCACCTTGACACGCTGTTTTTTGCTTTGAAAGCGAACTTTTTTTTTGTTTCTGCATACGGATCAAGCGTTTTTCCAAATATATCTCTATCATTCATTACTAGTTTATTATTAGATGATTTTTTTTGTTAAAATAAATGCCTATTAATCCAGGATATGAAGAAGACGGCGGTTTTACACTTGAGGGCGATATTGATGATGATGATACTGATGAATTTAGTACACCCGATGACCTTCCTGCCCAACCTGGCATCAGTTCAACGCTAGCACCGGAAGAACAACGGATTAAGGAGGGCGACAAGCTAAGTAGTCAGAGGGAAGAGCTCAAAAGGTCTAAGGTTGATGATCTTTACAAAAATCTTGAGCAGGCACTAGGTCAGCCAAATGTGAGACATTACGATGATTTTGAGGTACGAGGGAATCAACTTCTTTATGATGGTAAAGAGATCACGAAAAAGAACGGCGAGTTGCGATCTTCTAGGGAGATAATAAGGAAGTTAGGAAGCAGGTTAGGTTCACCGACTATAGTACACCCAAAAGAGCAGCAAGGCAAGGGCT
>JASGCC010002665.1:0-27353 GCA_030067915.1 Hydractinia echinata
TCCGGCAACCGAAAACCCGCGATTTCCCGTAAATCCGGCTCGGCCCGTATAGTCGAATGTATACAAAGAAAGTAAGCAGGGAGTAAACTCATTTCCCGAACGATTTTTAAAATTATTTTTTCACCACTAAAACCCATGAGACTTGTAGTTTTCAAAAATATTTTTCATTTTTGATGAGACGCCGAATGAAAGCAGTTTAATCGCCGGCAACCGAAAACCCGCGATTTCCCGTAAATCCCGTATAGTCGAATGTATACAAAGAAAGTAAGCAGGGAGTAAACTCATTTCCCGAACGATTTTTAAAATTATTTTTTCACCACTAAAACCCATGAGACTTGCATTTTTCAAAAATATTTTCATTTTTGATGAGACGCCGAATGAAAGCAGTTTAATCGCCGGCAACCGAAAACCCGCGATTTCCCGTAAATCCCGGCTCGGCCCGTATAGTGGAATGTATACAAAGAAAGTAAGCAGGGAGTAAACTCATTTCCCGAACGATTTTTAAAATTATTTTTTCACCACTAAAACCCATGAGACTTGTAGTTTTCAAAAATATTTTCATTTTTGATGAGACGCCGAATGAAAGCAGTTTAATCCGGCAACCGAAAACCCGCGATTTCCCGTAAATCCCGGCTCGGCCGTATAGTCGAATGTATACAAAGAAAGTAAGCAGGGAGTAAACTCATTTCCCGAACGATTTTTAAAATTATTTTTTCACCACTAAAACCCATGAGACTTGTAGTTTTCAAAAATATTTTCATTTTTGATGAGACGCCGAATGAAAGCAGTTTAATCCGGCAACCGAAAACCCGCGATTTCCCGTAAATCCCGTATAGTCGAATGTATACAAAGAAAGTAAGCAGGGAGTAAACTCATTTCCCGAACGATTTTTAAAATTATTTTTTCACCACTAAAACCCATGAGACTTGTAGTTTTCAAAAATATTTTCATTTTTGATGAGACGCCGAATGAAAGCAGTTTAATCGCCGGCAACCGAAAACCCGCGATTTCCCGTAAATCCCGTATAGTCGAATGTATACAAAGAAAGTAAGCAGGGAGTAAACTCATTTCCCGAACGATTTTTAAAATTATTTTTTCACCACTAAAACCCATGAGACTTGTTTTTCAAAAATTTTCATTTTTGATGAGACGCCGAATGAAAGCAGTTTAATCGCCGGCAACCGAAAACCCGCGATTTCCCGTAAATCCCTCCCGTATAGTCGAATGTATACAAAGAAAGTAAGCAGGGAGTAAACTCATTTCCCGAACGATTTTTAAAATTATTTTTTCACCACTAAAACCCATGAGACTTGTAGTTTTCAAAAATATTTTCATTTTTGATGAGACGCCGAATGAAAGCAGTTTAATCCGGCAACCGAAAACCCGCGATTTCCCGTAAATCCCGGCTCGGCCCGTATAGTCGAATGTATACAAAGAAAGTAAGCAGGGAGTAAACTCATTTCCCGAACGATTTTTAAAATTATTTTTTCACCACTAAAACCCATGAGACTTGTAGTTTTCAAAAATATTTTCATTTTTGATGAGACGCCGAATGAAAGCAGTTTAATCCGGCAACCGAAAACCCGCGATTTCCCGTAAATCCCGGCTCGGCCCGTATAGTCGAATGTATACAAAGAAAGTAAGCAGGGAGTAAACTCATTTCCCGAACGATTTTTAAAATTATTTTTTCACCACTAAAACCCATGAGACTTGTAGTTTTCAAAAATATTTTCATTTTTGATGAGACGCCGAATGAAAGCAGTTTAATCGCCGGCAACCGAAAACCCGCGATTTCCCGTAAATCCCGTATAGTCGAATGTATACAAAGAAAGTAAGCAGGGAGTAAACTCATTTCCCGAACGATTTTTAAAATTATTTTTTCACCACTAAAACCCATGAGACTTGTAGTTTTCAAAAATATTTTCATTTTTGATGAGACGCCGAATGAAAGCAGTTTAATCGCCGGCAACCGAAAACCCGCGATTTCCCGTAATCCCGACTCCCGTATAGTCGAATGTATACAAAGAAAGTAAGCAGGGAGTAAACTCATTTCCCGAACGATTTTTAAAATTATTTTTTCACCACTAAAACCCATGAGACTTGTAGTTTTCAAAAATATTTTCATTTTTGATGAGACGCCGAATGAAAGCAGTTTAATCGCCGGCAACCGAAAACCCGCGATTTCCCGTAAATCCCGTATAGTCGAATGTATACAAAGAAAGTAAGCAGGGAGTAAACTCATTTCCCGAACGATTTTTAAAATTATTTTTTCACCACTAAAACCCATGAGACTTGTAGTTTTCAAAAATGTTTTCATTTTTGATGAGACGCCGAATGAAAGCAGTTTAATCTCCGGCAACCGAAAACCCGCGATTTCCCGTAAATCCCGGCTCGGCCCGTATAGTGTAATGTATACAAAGAAAGTACCCAGGGAGTAAACTCATTTCCCGAACGATTTTTAAAATTATTTTTTCACCACTAAAACCCATGAGACTTGTAGTTTTCAAAAATATTTTCATTTTTGATGAGACGCCGAATGAAAGCAGTTTAATCGCCGGCAACCGAAAACCCGCGATTTCCCGTAAATCCCATCGGCCCGTATAGTCGAATGTATACAAAGAAAGTAAGCAGGGAGTAAACTCATTTCCCGAACGATTTTTAAAATTATTTTTTCACCACTAAAACCCATGAGACTTGTAGTTTTCAAAAATATTTTCATTTTTGATGAGACGCCGAATGAAAGCAGTTTAATCGCCGGCAACCGAAAACCCGCGATTTCCCGTAAATCCGGCTCCCGTATAGTCGAATGTATACAAAGAAAGTAAGCAGGGAGTAAACTCATTTCCCGAACGATTTTTAAAATTATTTTTTCACCACTAAAACCCATGAGACTTGTAGTTTTCAAAAATATTTTCATTTTTGATGAGACGCCGAATGAAAGCAGTTTAATCCGGCAACCGAAAACCCGCGATTTCCCGTAAATCCCGGGCTCGGCCCGTATAGTCGAATGTATACAAAGAAAGTAGCAGGGAGTAAACTCATTTCCCGAACGATTTTTAAAATTATTTTTTCACCACTAAAACCCATGAGACTTGTAGTTTTCAAAAATATTTTCATTTTTGATGAGACGCCGAATGAAAGCAGTTTAATCGCCGGCAACCGAAAACCCGCGATTTCCCGTAAATCCCGTATAGTCGAATGTATACAAAGAAAGTAAGCAGGGAGTAAACTCATTTCCCGAACGATTTTTAAAATTATTTTTTCACCACTAAAACCCATGAGACTTGTAGTTTTCAAAAATATTTTCATTTTTGATGAGACGCCGAATGAAAGCAGTTTAATCGCCGGCAACCGAAAACCCGCGATTTCCCGTAAATCCCGTATAGTCGAATGTATACAAAGAAAGTAAGCAGGGAGTAAACTCATTTCCCGAACGATTTTTAAAATTATTTTTTCACCACTAAAACCCATGAGACTTGTAGTTTTCAAAAATATTTTCATTTTTGATGAGACGCCGAATGAAAGCAGTTTAATCGCCGGCAACCGAAAACCCGCGATTTCCCGTAAATCCCGTATAGTCGAATGTATACAAAGAAAGTAAGCAGGGAGTAAACTCATTTCCCGAACGATTTTTAAAATTATTTTTTCACCACTAAAACCCATGAGACTTGTAGTTTTCAAAAATATTTTCATTTTTGATGAGACGCCGAATGAAAGCAGTTTAATCCGGCAACCGAAAACCCGCGATTTCCCGTAAATCCCGGCTCGGCCCGTATAGTCGAATGTATACAAAGAAAGTACCCAGGGAGTAAACTCATTTCCCGAACGATTTTTAAAATTATTTTTTCACCACTAAAACCCATGAGACTTGTAGTTTTCAAAAATATTTTCATTTTTGATGAGACGCCGAATGAAAGCAGTTTAATCGCCGGCAACCGAAAACCCGCGATTTCCCGTAAATCCCGGATCGGCCCGTATAGTCGAATGTATACAAAGAAAGTAAGCAGGGAGTAAACTCATTTCCCGAACGATTTTTAAAATTATTTTTTCACCACTAAAACCCATGAGACTTGTAGTTTTCAAAAATATTTTCATTTTTGATGAGACGCCGAATGAAAGCAGTTTAATCGCCGGCAACCGAAAACCCGCGATTTCCCGTAAATCCCGTATAGTCGAATGTATACAAAGAAAGTAAGCAGGGAGTAAACTCATTTCCCGAACGATTTTTAAAATTATTTTTTCACCACTAAAACCCATGAGACTTGTAGTTTTCAAAAATATTTTCATTTTTGATGAGACGCCGAATGAAAGCAGTTTAATCCGGCAACCGAAAACCCGCGATTTCCCGTAAATCCCGGCTCCCGTATAGTCGAATGTATACAAAGAAAGTAAGCAGGGAGTAAACTCATTTCCCGAACGATTTTTAAAATTATTTTTTCACCACTAAAACCCATGAGACTTGTAGTTTTCAAAAATATTTTCATTTTTGATGAGACGCCGAATGAAAGCAGTTTAATCGCCGGCAACCGAAAACCCGCGATTTCCCGTAAATCCCGTATAGTCGAATGTATACAAAGAAAGTAAGCAGGGAGTAAACTCATTTCCCGAACGATTTTTAAAATTATTTTTTCACCACTAAAACCCATGAGACTTGTAGTTTTCAAAAATATTTTCATTTTTGATGAGACGCCGAATGAAAGCAGTTTAATCGCCGGCAACCGAAAACCCGCGATTTCCCGTAAATCCCGTATAGTCGAATGTATACAAAGAAAGTAAGCAGGGAGTAAACTCATTTCCCGAACGATTTTTAAAATTATTTTTTCACCACTAAAACCCATGAGACTTGTAGTTTTCAAAAATATTTTCATTTTTGATGAGACGCCGAATGAAACCAGTTTAATCTCCGGAAACCGAAAACCCGCGATTTCCCGTAAATCCCGATCGGCCCGTATAGTCGAATGTATACAAAGAAAGTAAGCAGGGAGTAAACTCATTTCCCGAACGATTTTTAAAATTATTTTTTCACCACTAAAACCCATGAGACTTGTAGTTTTCAAAAATATTTTCATTTTTGATGAGACGCCGAATGAAAGCAGTTTAATCCGGAAACCGAAAACCCGCGATTTCCCGTAAATCCCGGCTCGGCCCGTATAGTCGAATGTATACAAAGAAAGTAAGCAGGGAGTAAACTCATTTCCCGAACGATTTTTAAAATTTTTTTTCACCACTAAAACCCATGAGACTTGTAGTTTTCAAAAATATTTTCATTTTTGATGAGACGCCGAATGAAAGCAGTTTAATCGCCGGCAACCGAAAACCAGCGATTTCCCGTAAATCCCGCTCCGTATAGTCGAATGTATACAAAGAAAGTAAGCAGGGAGTAAACTCATTTCCCGAACGATTTTTAAAATTATTTTTTCACCACTAAAACCCATGAGACTTGTAGTTTTCAAAAATATTTTCATTTTTGATGAGACGCCGAATGAAAGCAGTTTAATCTCCGGCAACCGAAAACCCGCGATTTCCCGTAAATCCCGATCGGCCCGTATAGTCGAATGTATACAAAGAAAGTAAGCAGGGAGTAAACTCATTTCCCGAACGATTTTTAAAATTATTTTTTCACCACTAAAACCCATGAGACTTGTAGTTTTCAAAAATATTTTCATTTTTGATGAGACGCCGAATGAAAGCAGTTTAATCGCCGGCAACCGAAAACCCGCGATTTCCCGTAAATCCCGTATAGTCGAATGTATACAAAGAAAGTAAGCAGGGAGTAAACTCATTTCCCGAACGATTTTTAAAATTATTTTTTCACCACTAAAACCATGAGACTTGTAGTTTTCAAAAATATTTTCATTTTTGATGAGACGCCGAATGAAAGCAGTTTAATCGCCGGCAACCGAAAACCCGCGATTTCCCGTAAATCCCGTATAGTCGAATGTATACAAAGAAAGTAAGCAGGGAGTAAACTCATTTCCCGAACGATTTTTAAAATTATTTTTTCACCACTAAAACCCATGAGACTTGTAGTTTTCAAAAATATTTTCATTTTTGATGAGACGCCGAATGAAAGCAGTTTAATCTCCGGCAACCGAAAACCCGCGATTTCCCGTAAATCTCGGCCCGTATAGTCGAATGTATACAAAGAAAGTAAGGGAGTAAACTCATTTCCCGAACGATTTTTAAAATTATTTTTTCACCACTAAAACCCATGAGACTTGTAGTTTTCAAAAATATTTTCATTTTTGATGAGACGCCGAATGAAAGCAGTTTAATCTCCGGCAACCGAAAACCCGCGATTTCCCGTTAATCCCGTATAGTCGAATGTATACAAAGAAAGTAAGCAGGGAGTAAACTCATTTCCCGAACGATTTTTAAAATTATTTTTTCACCACTAAAACCCATGAGACTTGTAGTTTTCAAAAATATTTTCATTTTTGATGAGACGCCGAATGAAAGCAGTTTAATCTCCGGCAACCGAAAACCCGCGATTTCCCGTAAATCCCGGCTCGGCCCGTATAGTCGAATGTATACAAAGAAAGTAAGCAGGGAGTAAACTCATTTCCCGAACGATTTTTAAAATTATTTTTTCACCACTAAAACCCATGAGACTTGTAGTTTTCAAAAATATTTTCATTTTTGATGAGACGCCGAATGAAAGCAGTTTAATCGCCGGCAACCGAAAACCCGCGATTTCCCGTAAATCCCGTATAGTCGAATGTATACAAAGAAAGTAGCAGGGAGTAAACTCATTTCCCGAACGATTTTTAAAATTATTTTTTCACCACTAAAACCCATGAGACTTGTAGTTTTCAAAAATATTTTCATTTTTGATGAGACGCCGAATGAAACCAGTTTAATCTCCGGAAACCGAAAACCCGCGATTTCCCGTAAATCCCGAGCTCGGCCCGTATAGTCGAATGTATACAAAGAAAGTAAGCAGGGAGTAAACTCATTTCCCGAACGATTTTTAAAATTATTTTTTCACCACTAAAACCCATGAGACTTGTAGTTTTCAAAAATATTTTCATTTTTGATGAGACGCCGAATGAAAGCAGTTTAATCGCCGGCAACCGAAAACCCGCGATTTCCCGTAAATCCCGGATCGGCCCGTATAGTCGAATGTATACAAAGAAAGTAGCAGGGAGTAAACTCATTTCCCGAACGATTTTTAAAATTATTTTTTCACCACTAAAACCCATGAGACTTGTAGTTTTCAAAAATATTTTCATTTTTGATGAGACGCCGAATGAAAGCAGTTTAATCGCCGGCAACCGAAAACCCGCGATTTCCCGTAAATCCCGTATAGTCGAATGTATACAAAGAAAGTAAGCAGGGAGTAAACTCATTTCCCGAACGATTTTTAAAATATTTTTTCACCACTAAAACCCATGAGACTTGTAGTTTTCAAAAATATTTTCATTTTTGATGAGACGCCGAATGAAAGCAGTTTAATCTCCGGCAACCGAAAACCCGCGATTTCCCGTAAATCCCGGCTCGGCCCGTATAGTCGAATGTATACAAAGAAAGTAAGCAGGGAGTAAACTCATTTCCCGAACGATTTTTAAAATTATTTTTTCACCACTAAAACCCATGAGACTTGTAGTTTTCAAAAATATTTTCATTTTTGATGAGACGCCGAATGAAAGCAGTTTAATCGCCGGCAACCGAAAACCCGCGATTTCCCGTAAATCCCGTATAGTCGAATGTATACAAAGAAAGTAAGCAGGGAGTAAACTCATTTCCCGAACGATTTTTAAAATTATTTTTTCACCACTAAAACCCATGAGACTTGTAGTTTTCAAAAATATTTTCATTTTTGATGAGACGCCGAATGAAAGCAGTTTAATCGCCGGCAACCGAAAACCCGCGATTTCCCGTAAATCCCGGCTCGGCCCGTATAGTGGAATGTATACAAAGAAAGTAGCAGGGAGTAAACTCATTTCCCGAACGATTTTTAAAATTATTTTTTCACCACTAAAACCCATGAGACTTGTAGTTTTCAAAAATATTTTCATTTTTGATGAGACGCCGAATGAAAGCAGTTTAATCGCCGGCAACCGAAAACCCGCGATTTCCCGTAAATCCCGGATCGGCCCGTATAGTCGAATGTATACAAAGAAAGTAAGCAGGGAGTAAACTCATTTCCCGAACGATTTTTAAAATTATTTTTTCACCACTAAAACCCATGAGACTTGTAGTTTTCAAAAATATTTTCATTTTTGATGAGACGCCGAATGAAACCAGTTTAATCTCCGGCAACCGAAAACCCGCGATTTCCCGTAAATCCCGGCTCGGCCGTATAGTCGAATGTATACAAAGAAAGTAAGCAGGGAGTAAACTCATTTCCCGAACGATTTTTAAAATTATTTTTTCACCACTAAAACCCATGAGACTTGTAGTTTTCAAAAATATTTTCATTTTTGATGAGACGCCGAATGAAAGCAGTTTAATCGCCGGCAACCGAAAACCCGCGATTTCCCGTAAATCCCGTATAGTCGAATGTATACAAAGAAAGTAAGCAGGGAGTAAACTCATTTCCCGAACGATTTTTAAAATTATTTTTTCACCACTAAAACCCATGAGACTTGTAGTTTTCAAAAATATTTTCATTTTTGATGAGACGCCGAATGAAAGCAGTTTAATCGCCGGCAACCGAAAACCCGCGATTTCCCGTAAATCCCGGATCGGCCCGTATAGTCGAATGTATACAAAGAAAGTAAGCAGGGAGTAAACTCATTTCCCGAACGATTTTTAAAATTATTTTTTCACCACTAAAACCCATGAGACTTGTAGTTTTCAAAAATATTTTCATTTTTGATGAGACGCCGAATGAAAGCAGTTTAATCGCCGGCAACCGAAAACCCGCGATTTCCCGTAAATCCCGGATCGGCCCGTATAGTCGAATGTATACAAAGAAAGTAAGCAGGGAGTAAACTCATTTCCCGAACGATTTTTAAAATTATTTTTTCACCACTAAAACCCATGAGACTTGTAGTTTTAAAAATATTTTCATTTTTGATGAGACGCCGAATGAAAGCAGTTTAATCGCCGGCAACCGAAAACCCGCGATTTCCCGTAAATCCCGGATCGGCCCGTATAGTCGAATGTATACAAAGAAAGTAAGCAGGGAGTAAACTCATTTCCCGAACGATTTTTAAAATTATTTTTTCACCACTAAAACCCATGAGACTTGTAGTTTTCAAAAATATTTTCATTTTTGATGAGACGCCGAATGAAAGCAGTTTAATCGCCGGCAACCGAAAACCCGCGATTTCCCGTAAATCCCGTATAGTCGAATGTATACAAAGAAAGTAAGCAGGGAGTAAACTCATTTCCCGAACGATTTTTAAAATTATTTTTTCACCACTAAAACCCATGAGACTTGTAGTTTTCAAAAATATTTTCATTTTTGATGAGACGCCGAATGAAAGCAGTTTAATCGCCGGCAACCGAAAACCCGCGATTTCCCGTAAATCCCGGCTCGGCCCGTATAGTCGAATGTATACAAAGAAAGTAGCAGGGAGTAAACTCATTTCCCGAACGATTTTTAAAATTATTTTTTCACCACTAAAACCCATGAGACTTGTAGTTTTCAAAAATATTTTCATTTTTGATGAGACGCCGAATGAAAGCAGTTTAATCGCCGGCAACCGAAAACCCGCGATTTCCCGTAAATCCCGGCTCGGCCCGTATAGTCGAATGTATACAAAGAAAGTAAGCAGGGAGTAAACTCATTTCCCGAACGATTTTTAAAATTATTTTTTCACCACTAAAACCCATGAGACTTGTAAAAAATATTTTCATTTTTGATGAGACGCCGAATGAAAGCAGTTTAATCGCCGGCAACCGAAAACCCGCGATTTCCCGTAAATCGGCCCGTATAGTCGAATGTATACAAAGAAAGTAAGCAGGGAGTAAACTCATTTCCCGAACGATTTTTAAAATTATTTTTTCACCACTAAAACCCATGAGACTTGTAGTTTTCAAAAATTTTTCATTTTTGATGAGACGCCGAATGAAAGCAGTTTAATCGCCGGCAACCGAAAACCCGCGATTTCCCGTAAATCCCGGCTCGGCCCGTATAGTCGAATGTATACAAAGAAAGTAAGCAGGGAGTAAACTCATTTCCCGAACGATTTTTAAAATTATTTTTTCACCACTAAAACCCATGAGACTTGTAGTTTTCAAAAATATTTTCATTTTTGATGAGACGCCGAATGAAAGCAGTTTAATCGCCGGCAACCGAAAACCCGCGATTTCCCGTAAATCCCGTATAGTCGAATGTATACAAAGAAAGTAAGCAGGGAGTAAACTCATTTCCCGAACGATTTTTAAAATTATTTTTTCACCACTAAAACCCATGAGACTTGTAGTTTTCAAAAATATTTTCATTTTTGATGAGACGCCGAATGAAAGCAGTTTAATCGCCGGCAACCGAAAACCCGCGATTTCCCGTAAATCCGGATCGGCCCGTATAGTCGAATGTATACAAAGAAAGTAAGCGAGTAAACTCATTTCCCGAACGATTTTTAAAATTATTTTTTCACCACAAAACCCATGAGACTTGTAGTTTTCAAAAATATTTTCATTTTTGATGAGACGCCGAATGAAAGCAGTTTAATCGCCGGCAACCGAAAACCCGCGATTTCCCGTAAATCCCGGCTCGGCCCGTATAGTCGAATGTATACAAAGAAAGTAAGCAGGGAGTAAACTCATTTCCCGAACGATTTTTAAAATTATTTTTTCACCACTAAAACCCATGAGACTTGTAGTTTTCAAAAATATTTTCATTTTTGATGAGACGCCGAATGAAAGCAGTTTAATCGCCGGCAACCGAAAACCCGCGATTTCCCGTAAATCCCGGATCGGCCCGTATAGTCGAATGTATAAAAGAAAGTAAGCAGGGAGTAAACTCATTTCCCGAACGATTTTTAAAATTATTTTTTCACCACTAAAACCCATGAGACTTGTAGTTTTCAAAAATATTTTCATTTTTGATGAGACGCCGAATGAAAGCAGTTTAATCGCCGGCAACCGAAAACCCGCGATTTCCCGTAAATCCCGTATAGTCGAATGTATACAAAGAAAGTAAGCAGGGAGTAAACTCATTTCCCGAACGATTTTTAAAATTATTTTTTCACCACTAAAACCCATGAGACTTGTAGTTTTCAAAAATATTTTCATTTTTGATGAGACGCCGAATGAAAGCAGTTTAATCGCCGGCAACCGAAAACCCGCGATTTCCCGTAAATCCCGGACTCGGCCCGTATAGTCGAATGTATACAAAGAAAGTAAGCAGGGAGTAAACTCATTTCCCGAACGATTTTTAAAATTATTTTTTCACCACTAAAACCCATATGACTTGTAGTTTTCAAAAATATTTTCATTTTTGATGAGACGCTGAATGAAAGCAGTTTAATCGCCGGAAACCGAAAACCCGCGATTTCCCGTAAATCCCGATCGGCCCGTATAGTCGAATGTATACAGAGAAAGTAAGCAGGGAGTAAACTCATTTCCCGATTGATTTTTAAAATTATTTTTTCACCACTAAAACCCATGAGACTTGAAGTTTTCAAAAATATTTTCATTTTTGATGAGACGCCGAATGAAAGCAGTTTAATCGCCGGCAACCGAAAACCCGCGATTTCCCGTAAATCCCGTATAGTCGAATGTATACAAAGAAAGTAAGCAGGGAGTAAACTCATTTCCCGAACGATTTTTAAAATTATTTTTTCACCACTAAAACCCATGAGACTTGTAGTTTTCAAAAATATTTTCATTTTTGATGAGACGCCGAATGAAAGCAGTTTAATCGCCGGCAACCGAAAACCCGCGATTTCCCGTAAATCCCGTATAGTCGAATGTATACAAAGAAAGTAAGCAGGGAGTAAACTCATTTCCCGAACGATTTTTAAAATTATTTTTTCACCACTAAAACCCATGAGACTTGTAGTTTTCAAAAATATTTTCATTTTTGATGAGACGCTGAATGAAAGCAGTTTAATCGCCGGCAACCGAAAACCCGCGATTTCCCGTAAATCCCCGGCTCGCCCGTATAGTCGAATGTATACAAAGAAAGTAAGCAGGGAGTAAACTCATTTCCCGACGGATTTTTAAAATTATTTTTTCACCACTAAAACCCATGAGACTTGAAAAAAAAAAAAAATTTTCATTTTTGATGAGACGCCGAATGAAATCAGTTTAATCGACGGCAACCGAAAACCCGCGATTTCCCGTAAATCCCGGCTCGGCCCGTATAGTGGAATGTATACAAAGAAAGTAACCAGGGAGTAAACTCATTTCCCGAACGATTTTTAAAATTATTTTTTCACCACTAAAACCCATGAGACTTGTAGTTTTCAAAAATATTTTCATTTTTGATGAGACGCCGAATGAAAGCAGTTTAATCGCCGGCAACCGAAAACCCGCGATTTCCCGTAAATCCCGGCTCGGCGTATAGTCGAATGTATACAAAGAAAGTAATCAGGGAGTAAACTCATTTCCCGAACGATTTTTAAAATTATTTTTTCACCACTAAAACCCATGAGACTTGTAGTTTTCAAAAATATTTTCATTTTTGATGAGACGCCGAATGAAAGCAGTTTAATCGCCGGCAACCGAAAACCCGCGATTTCCCGTAAATCCCGTATAGTCGAATGTATACAAAGAAAGTAAGCAGGGAGTAAACTCATTTCCCGAACGATTTTTAAAATTATTTTTTCACCACTAAAACCCATGAGACTTGTAGTTTTCAAAAATTTTCATTTTTGATGAGACGCCGAATGAAAGCAGTTTAATCGCCGGCAACCGAAAACCCGCGATTTCCCGTAAATCCCGGATCGGCCCGTATAGTCGAATGTATACAAAGAAAGTAAGCAGGGAGTAAACTCATTTCCCGAACGATTTTTAAAATTATTTTTTCACCACTAAAACCCATGAGACTTGTAGTTTTCAAAAATATTTTCATTTTTGATGAGACGCCGAATGAAAGCAGTTTAATCGCCGGCAACCGAAAACCCGCGATTTCCCGTAAATCCCGGATCGGCCCGTATAGTCGAATGTATACAAAGAAAGTAAGCAGGGAGTAAACTCATTTCCCGAACGATTTTTAAAATTTTTTTTCACCACTAAAACCCATGAGACTTGTAGTTTTCAAAAATATTTTCATTTTTGATGAGACGCCGAATGAAAGCAGTTTAATCGCCGGCAACCGAAAACCCGCGATTTCCCGTAAATCCCGGATCGGCCCGTATAGTCGAATGTATACAAAGAAAGTAAGCAGGGAGTAAACTCATTTCCCGAACGATTTTTAAAATTATTTTTTCACCACTAAAACCCATGAGACTTGTAGTTTTCAAAAATATTTTCATTTTTGATGAGACGCCGAATGAAAGCAGTTTAATCGCCGGCAACCGAAAACCCGCGATTTCCCGTAAATCCCGTATAGTCGAATGTATACAAAGAAAGTAAGCAGGGAGTAAACTCATTTCCCGAACGATTTTTAAAATTATTTTTTCACCACTAAAACCCATGAGACTTGTAGTTTTCAAAAATATTTTCATTTTTGATGAGACGCCGAATGAAAGCAGTTTAATCGCCGGCAACCGAAAACCCGCGATTTCCCGTAAATCCCGGATCCCGTATAGTCGAATGTATACAAAGAAAGTAAGCAGGGAGTAAACTCATTTCCCGAACGATTTTTAAAATTATTTTTTCACCACTAAAACCCATGAGACTTGTAGTTTTCAAAAATATTTTCATTTTTGATGAGACGCCGAATGAAAGCAGTTTAATCGCCGGCAACCGAAAACCCGCGATTTCCCGTAAATCCCGGATCGGCCCGTATAGTCGAATGTATACAAAGAAAGTAAGCAGGGAGTAAACTCATTTCCCGAACGATTTTTAAAATTATTTTTTCACCACTAAAACCCATGAGACTTGTAGTTTTCAAAAATATTTTCATTTTTGATGAGACGCCGAATGAAAGCAGTTTAATCGCCGGCAACCGAAAACCCGCGATTTCCCGTAAATCCCGGATCGGCCCGTATAGTCGAATGTATACAAAGAAAGTAAGCAGGGAGTAAACTCATTTCCCGAACGATTTTTAAAATTATTTTTTCACCACTAAAACCCATGAGACTTGTAGTTTTCAAAAATATTTTCATTTTTGATGAGACGCCGAATGAAAGCAGTTTAATCGCCGGCAACCGAAAACCCGCGATTTCCCGTAAATCCCGTATAGTCGAATGTATACAAAGAAAGTAAGCAGGGAGTAAACTCATTTCCCGAACGATTTTTAAAATTATTTTTTCACCACTAAAACCCATGAGACTTGTAGTTTTCAAAAATATTTTCATTTTTGATGAGACGCCGAATGAAAGCAGTTTAATCGCCGGCAACCGAAAACCCGCGATTTCCCGTAAATCCCCTCGGCCCTATAGTCGAATGTATACAAAGAAAGTAAGCAGGGAGTAAACTCATTTCCCGAACGATTTTTAAAATTATTTTTTCACCACTAAAACCCATGAGACTTGTAGTTTTCAAAAATATTTTCATTTTTGATGAGACGCCGAATGAAAGCAGTTTAATCGCCGGCAACCGAAAACCCGCGATTTCCCGTAAAATCCCGTATAGTCGAATGTATACAAAGAAAGTAAGCAGGGAGTAAACTCATTTCCCGAACGATTTTTAAAATTATTTTTTCACCACTAAAACCCATGAGACTTGTAGTTTTCAAAAATATTTTCATTTTTGATGAGACGCCGAATGAAAGCAGTTTAATCGCCGGCAACCGAAAACCCGCGATTTCCCGTAAATCCCGTATAGTCGAATGTATACAAAGAAAGTAAGCAGGGAGTAAACTCATTTCCCGAACGATTTTTAAAATTATTTTTTCACCACTAAAACCCATGAGACTTGTAGTTTTCAAAAATATTTTCATTTTTGATGAGACGCCGAATGAAAGCAGTTTAATCGCCGGCAACCGAAAACCCGCGATTTCCCGTAAATCGGCCCGTATAGTCGAATGTATACAAAGAAAGTAAGCAGGGAGTAAACTCATTTCCCGAACGATTTTTAAAATTTTTTTTCACCACTAAAACCCATGAGACTTGTAGTTTTCAAAAATATTTTCATTTTTGATGAGACGCCGAATGAAAGCAGTTTAATCGCCGGCAACCGAAAACCCGCGATTTCCCGTAAATCCCGGACTCGGCCCGTATAGTCGAATGTATACAAAGAAAGTAAGCAGGGAGTAAACTCATTTCCCGAACGATTTTTAAAATTATTTTTTCACCACTAAAACCCATGAGACTTGTAGTTTTAAAAATATTTTCATTTTTGATGAGACGCCGAATGAAAGCAGTTTAATCGCCGGCAACCGAAAACCCGCGATTTCCCGTAAATCCCGTATAGTCGAATGTATACAAAGAAAGTAAGCAGGGAGTAAACTCATTTCCCGAACGATTTTTAAAATTATTTTTCACCACTAAAACCCATGAGACTTGTAGTTTTCAAAAATATTTTCATTTTTGATGAGACGCCGAATGAAAGCAGTTTAATCGCCGGCAACCGAAAACCCGCGATTTCCCGTAAATCCCGTATAGTCGAATGTATACAAAGAAAGTAAGCAGGGAGTAAACTCATTTCCCGAACGATTTTTAAAATTATTTTTTCACCACTAAAACCCATGAGACTTGTAGTTTTCAAAAATAATTTTTGATGAGACGCCGAATGAAAGCAGTTTAATCGCCGGCAACCGAAAACCCGCGATTTCCCGTAAATCCCGGCTCGGCCCGTATAGTCGAATGTATACAAAGAAAGTAAGCAGGGAGTAAACTCATTTCCCGAACGATTTTTAAAATTATTTTTTCACCACTAAAACCCATGAGACTTGTAGTTTTCAAAAATATTTTCATTTTTGATGAGACGCCGAATGAAAGCAGTTTAATCCGGCAACCGAAAACCCGCGATTTCCCGTAAATCCCGGATCGGCCCGTATAGTCGAATGTATACAAAGAAAGTAAGCAGGGAGTAAACTCATTTCCCGAACGATTTTTAAAATTATTTTTTCACCACTAAAACCCATGAGACTTGTAGTTTTCAAAAATATTTTCATTTTTGATGAGACGCCGAATGAAAGCAGTTTAATCGCCGGCAACCGAAAACCCGCGATTTCCCGTAAATCCCGTATAGTCGAATGTATACAAAGAAAGTAAGCAGGGAGTAAACTCATTTCCCGAACGATTTTTAAAATTATTTTTTCACCACTAAAACCCATGAGACTTGTAGTTTTCAAAATATTTTCATTTTTGATGAGACGCCGAATGAAAGCAGTTTAATCGCCGGCAACCGAAAACCCGCGATTTCCCGTAAATCCCGGGATCGGCCCGTATAGTCGAATGTATACAAAGAAAGTAAGCAGGGAGTAAACTCATTTCCCGAACGATTTTTAAAATTATTTTTTCACCACTAAAACCCATGAGACTTGTAGTTTTCAAAAATATTTTCATTTTTGATGAGACGCCGAATGAAAGCAGTTTAATCGCCGGCAACCGAAAACCCGCGATTTCCCGTAAATCCCGTATAGTCGAATGTATACAAAGAAAAAGCAGGGAGTAAACTCATTTCCCGAACGTTTTTAAAATTATTTTTTCACCACTAAAACCCATGAGACTTGTAGTTTTCAAAAATTTTCATTTTTGATGAGACGCCGAATGAAAGCAGTTTAATCGCCGGCAACCGAAAACCCGCGATTTCCCGTAAATCCCGGACTCGGCCCGTATAGTCGAATGTATACAAAGAAAGTAAGCAGGGAGTAAACTCATTTCCCGAACGATTTTTAAAATTATTTTTTCACCACTAAAACCCATGAGACTTGTAGTTTTCAAAAATTTTCATTTTTGATGAGACGCCGAATGAAAGCAGTTTAATCGCCGGCAACCGAAAACCCGCGATTTCCCGTAAATCCCGGATCGGCCCGTATAGTCGAATGTATACAAAGAAAGTAAGCAGGGAGTAAACTCATTTCCCGAACGATTTTTAAAATTATTTTTTCACCACTAAAACCCATGAGACTTGTAGTTTTCAAAAATATTTTCATTTTTGATGAGACGCCGAATGAAAGCAGTTTAATCGCCGGCAACCGAAAACCCGCGATTTCCCGTAAATCCCGTATAGTCGAATGTATACAAAGAAAGTAAGCAGGGAGTAAACTCATTTCCCGAACGATTTTTAAAATTATTTTTTCACCACTAAAACCCATGAGACTTGTAGTTTTCAAAAATATTTTCATTTTTGATGAGACGCCGAATGAAAGCAGTTTAATCGCCGGCAACCGAAAACCCGCGATTTCCCGTAAATCCCTCGGCCCGTATAGTCGAATGTATACAAAGAAAGTAAGCAGGGAGTAAACTCATTTCCCGAACGATTTTTAAAATTATTTTTTCACCACTAAAACCCATGAGACTTGTAGTTTTCAAAAATTTTTCATTTTTGATGAGACGCCGAATGAAAGCAGTTTAATCGCCGGCAACCGAAAACCCGCGATTTCCCGTAAATCCCGGCTCGGCCCGTATAGTCGAATGTATACAAAGAAAGTAAGCAGGGAGTAAACTCATTTCCCGAACGATTTTTAAAATTATTTTTTCACCACTAAAACCCATGAGACTTGTAGTTTTCAAAAATATTTTCATTTTTGATGAGACGCCGAATGAAAGCAGTTTAATCGCCGGCAACCGAAAACCCGCGATTTCCCGTAAATCCCGTATAGTCGAATGTATACAAAGAAAGTAAGCAGGGAGTAAACTCATTTCCCGAACGATTTTTAAAATTATTTTTTCACCACTAAAACCCATGAGACTTGTAGTTTTCAAAAATATTTTCATTTTTGATGAGACGCCGAATGAAAGCAGTTTAATCGCCGGCAACCGAAAACCCGCGATTTCCCGTAAATCCCGGCTCGGCCCGTATAGTCGAATGTATACAAAGAAAGTAAGCAGGGAGTAAACTCATTTCCCGAACGATTTTTAAAATTTTTTTTCACCACTAAAACCCATGAGACTTGTAGTTTTCAAAAATATTTTCATTTTTGATGAGACGCCGAATGAAAGCAGTTTAATCGCCGGCAACCGAAAACCCGCGATTTCCCGTAAATCCCATCGGCCCGTATAGTCGAATGTATACAAAGAAAGTAAGCAGGGAGTAAACTCATTTCCCGAACGATTTTTAAAATTATTTTTTCACCACTAAAACCCATGAGACTTGTAGTTTTCAAAAATATTTTCATTTTTGATGAGACGCCGAATGAAAGCAGTTTAATCGCCGGCAACCGAAAACCCGCGATTTCCCGTAAATCCCGGCTCGGCCCGTATAGTCGAATGTATACAAAGAAAGTAAGCAGGGAGTAAACTCATTTCCCGAACGATTTTTAAAATTATTTTTTCACCACTAAAACCCATGAGACTTGTAGTTTTCAAAAATTTTTCATTTTTGATGAGACGCCGAATGAAAGCAGTTTAATCGCCGGCAACCGAAAACCCGCGATTTCCCGTAAATCCCGGCTCGGCCCGTATAGTCGAATGTATACAAAGAAAGTAAGCAGGGAGTAAACTCATTTCCCGAACGATTTTTAAAATTATTTTTTCACCACTAAAACCCATGAGACTTGTAGTTTTCAAAAATATTTTCATTTTTGATGAGACGCCGAATGAAAGCAGTTTAATCGCCGGCAACCGAAAACCCGCGATTTCCCGTAAATCCCGGATCGGCCCGTATAGTCGAATGTATACAAAGAAAGTAAGCAGGGAGTAAACTCATTTCCCGAACGATTTTTAAAATTATTTTTTCACCACTAAAACCCATGAGACTTGTAGTTTTAAAAATATTTTCATTTTTGATGAGACGCCGAATGAAAGCAGTTTAATCGCCGGCAACCGAAAACCCGCGATTTCCCGTAAATCCCGTATAGTCGAATGTATACAAAGAAAGTAAGCAGGGAGTAAACTCATTTCCCGAACGATTTTTAAAATTATTTTTTCACCACTAAAACCCATGAGACTTGTAGTTTTCAAAAATATTTTCATTTTTGATGAGACGCCGAATGAAAGCAGTTTAATCCGGCAACCGAAAACCCGCGATTTCCCGTAAATCCCGGATCGGCCCGTATAGTCGAATGTATACAAAGAAAGTAAGCAGGGAGTAAACTCATTTCCCGAACGATTTTTAAAATTATTTTTTCACCACTAAAACCCATGAGACTTGTAGTTTTCAAAAATATTTTCATTTTTGATGAGACGCCGAATGAAAGCAGTTTAATCGCCGGCAACCGAAAACCCGCGATTTCCCGTAAATCCCGGCTCGGCCCTATAGTCGAATGTATACAAAGAAAGTAAGCAGGGAGTAAACTCATTTCCCGAACGATTTTTAAAATTATTTTTTCACCACTAAAACCCATGAGACTTGTAGTTTTCAAAAATATTTTCATTTTTGATGAGACGCCGAATGAAAGCAGTTTAATCGCCGGCAACCGAAAACCCGCGATTTCCCGTAAATCCCGGATCGGCCCGTATAGTCGAATGTATACAAAGTAAGCAGGGAGTAAACTCATTTCCCGAACGATTTTTGAAATTATTTTTTCACCACTAAAACCCATGAGACTGTAGTTTTAAAAATATTTTCATTTTTGATGAGACGCCGAATGAAAGCAGTTTAATCGCCGGCAACCGAAAACCCGCGATTTCCCGTAAATCCCGTATAGTCGAATGTATACAAAGAAAGTAAGCAGGGAGTAAACTCATTTCCCGAACGATTTTTAAAATTATTTTTTCACCACTAAAACCCATGAGACTTGTAGTTTTCAAAAATATTTTCATTTTTGATGAGACGCCGAATGAAAGCAGTTTAATCCGGCAACCGAAAACCCGCGATTTCCCGTAAATCCCGGCTCGGCCCGTATAGTCGAATGTATACAAAGAAAGTAAGCAGGGAGTAAACTCATTTCCCGAACGATTTTTAAAATTATTTTTTCACCACTAAAACCCATGAGACTTGTAGTTTTCAAAAATTTTTCATTTTTGATGAGACGCCGAATGAAAGCAGTTTAATCGCCGGCAACCGAAAACCCGCGATTTCCCGTAAATCCCATCGGCCCGTATAGTCGAATGTATACAAAGAAAGTAAGCAGGGAGTAAACTCATTTCCCGAACGATTTTTAAAATTATTTTTTCACCACTAAAACCCATGAGACTTGTAGTTTTCAAAAATATTTTCATTTTTGATGAGACGCCGAATGAAAGCAGTTTAATCGCCGGCAACCGAAAACCCGCGATTTCCCGTAAATCCCGGCTCGGCCCGTATAGTCGAATGTATACAAAGAAAGTAAGCAGGGAGTAAACTCATTTCCCGAACGATTTTTAAAATTATTTTTTCACCACTAAAACCCATGAGACTTGTAGTTTTCAAAAATTTTTCATTTTTGATGAGACGCCGAATGAAAGCAGTTTAATCGCCGGCAACCGAAAACCCGCGATTTCCCGTAAATCCCGGCTCGGCCCGTATAGTCGAATGTATACAAAGAAAGTAAGCAGGGAGTAAACTCATTTCCCGAACGATTTTTAAAATTATTTTTTCACCACTAAAACCCATGAGACTTGTAGTTTTCAAAAATATTTTCATTTTTGATGAGACGCCGAATGAAAGCAGTTTAATCGCCGGCAACCGAAAACCCGCGATTTCCCGTAAATCCCGGCTCGGCCCGTATAGTCGAATGTATACAAAAAAGTAAGCAGGGAGTAAACTCATTTCCCGAACGATTTTTAAAATTATTTTTTCACCACTAAAACCCATGAGACTTGTAGTTTTCAAAAATATTTTCATTTTTGATGAGACGCCGAATGAAAGCAGTTTAATCGCCGGCAACCGAAAACCCGCGATTTCCCGTAAATCCCGTATAGTCGAATGTATACAAAGAAAGTAAGCAGGGAGTAAACTCATTTCCCGAACGATTTTTAAAATTATTTTTTCACCACTAAAACCCATGAGACTTGTAGTTTTCAAAAAATTTTCATTTTTGATGAGACGCCGAATGAAAGCAGTTTAATCGCCGGCAACCGAAAACCCGCGATTTCCCGTAAATCCCGGATCGGCCCGTATAGTCGAATGTATACAAAGAAAGTAAGCAGGGAGTAAACTCATTTCCCGAACGATTTTTAAAATTATTTTTTCACCACTAAAACCCATGAGACTTGTAGTTTTCAAAAATATTTTCATTTTTGATGAGACGCCGAATGAAAGCAGTTTAATCGCCGGCAACCGAAAACCCGCGATTTCCCGTAAATCCCGGCTCGGCCCGTATAGTCGAATGTATACAAAGAAAGTAAGCAGGGAGTAAACTCATTTCCCGAACGATTTTTAAAATTATTTTTTCACCACTAAAACCCATGAGACTTGTAGTTTTCAAAAATATTTTAATTTTGGATGAGACGCCGAATGAAAGCAGTTTAATCGCCGGCAACCGAAAACCCGCGATTTCCCGTAAATCCCGTATAGTCGAATGTATACAAAGAAAGTAAGCAGGGAGTAAACTCATTTCCCGAACGATTTTTAAAATTATTTTTTCACCACTAAAACCCATGAGACTTGTAGTTTTCAAAAATATTTTCATTTTTGATGAGACGCCGAATGAAAGCAGTTTAATCGCCGGCAACCGAAAACCCGCGATTTCCCGTAAATCCCGTATAGTCGAATGTATACAAAGAAAGTAAGCAGGGAGTAAACTCATTTCCCGAACGATTTTTAAAATTATTTTTTCACCACTAAAACCCATGAGACTTGTAGTTTTCAAAAATATTTTCATTTTTGATGAGACGCCGAATGAAAGCAGTTTAATCGCCGGCAACCGAAAACCCGCGATTTCCCGTAAATCCCATCGGCCCGTATAGTCGAATGTATACAAAGAAAGTAAGCAGGGAGTAAACTCATTTCCCGAACGATTTTTAAAATTATTTTTTCACCACTAAAACCCATGAGACTTGTAGTTTTCAAAAATATTTTCATTTTTGATGAGACGCCGAATGAAAGCAGTTTAATCGCCGGCAACCGAAAACCCGCGATTTCCCGTAAATCCCGGATCGGCCCGTATAGTCGAATGTATACAAAGAAAGTAAGCAGGGAGTAAACTCATTTCCCGAACGATTTTTAAAATTATTTTTTCACCACTAAAACCCATGAGACTTGTAGTTTTCAAAAATTTTCATTTTTGATGAGACGCCGAATGAAAGCAGTTTAATCGCCGGCAACCGAAAACCCGCGATTTCCCGTAAATCCCGGCTCGGCCGTATAGTCGAATGTATACAAAGAAAGTAAGCAGGGAGTAAACTCATTTCCCGAACGATTTTTAAAATTATTTTTTCACCACTAAAACCCATGAGACTTGTAGTTTTCAAAAATATTTTCATTTTTGATGAGACGCCGAATGAAAGCAGTTTAATCGCCGGCAACCGAAAACCCGCGATTTCCCGTAAATCCCGGCTCGGCCCGTATAGTCGAATGTATACAAAGAAAGTAAGCAGGGAGTAAACTCATTTCCCGAACGATTTTTAAAATTATTTTTTCACCACTAAAACCCATGAGACTTGTAGTTTTCAAAAATATTTTCATTTTTGATGAGACGCCGAATGAAAGCAGTTTAATCGCCGGCAACCGAAAACCCGCGATTTCCCGTAAATCCCGTATAGTCGAATGTATACAAAGAAAGTAAGCAGGGAGTAAACTCATTTCCCGAACGATTTTTAAAATTATTTTTTCACCACTAAAACCCATGAGACTTGTAGTTTTCAAAAATATTTTCATTTTTGATGAGACGCCGAATGAAAGCAGTTTAATCGCCGGCAACCGAAAACCCGCGATTTCCCGTAAATCCCGGCTCGCCGATAGTCGAATGTATACAAAGAAAGTAAGCAGGGAGTAAACTCATTTCCCGAACGATTTTTAAAATTATTTTTTCACCACTAAAACCCATGAGACTTGTAGTTTTCAAAAATTTTTCATTTTTGATGAGACGCCGAATGAAAGCAGTTTAATCGCCGGCAACCGAAAACCCGCGATTTCCCGTAAATCCCGGATCGGCCCGTATAGTCGAATGTATACAAAGAAAGTAAGCAGGGAGTAAACTCATTTCCCGAACGATTTTTAAAATTATTTTTTCACCACTAAAACCCATGAGACTTGTAGTTTTCAAAAATATTTTCATTTTTGATGAGACGCCGAATGAAAGCAGTTTAATCGCCGGCAACCGAAAACCCGCGATTTCCCGTAAATCCCGTATAGTCGAATGTATACAAAGAAAGTAAGCAGGGAGTAAACTCATTTCCCGAACGATTTTTAAAATTATTTTTTCACCACTAAAACCCATGAGACTTGTAGTTTTCAAAAATTTTTCATTTTTGATGAGACGCCGAATGAAAGCAGTTTAATCGCCGGCAACCGAAAACCCGCGATTTCCCGTAAATCCCGTCGGCCCTAGTCGAATGTATACAAAGAAAGTAAGCAGGGAGTAAACTCATTTCCCGAACGATTTTTAAAATTATTTTTTCACCACTAAAACCCATGAGACTTGTAGTTTTCAAAAATATTTTCATTTTTGATGAGACGCCGAATGAAAGCAGTTTAATCGCCGGCAACCGAAAACCCGCGATTTCCCGTAAATCCCGGCTCGGCCCGTATAGTCGAATGTATACAAAGAAAGTAAGCAGGGAGTAAACTCATTTCCCGAACGATTTTTAAAATTATTTTTTCACCACTAAAACCCATGAGACTTGTAGTTTTCAAAAATATTTTCATTTTTGATGAGACGCCGAATGAAAGCAGTTTAATCGCCGGCAACCGAAAACCCGCGATTTCCCGTAAATCCCGGATCCCGTATAGTCGAATGTATACAAAGAAAGTAAGCAGGGAGTAAACTCATTTCCCGAACGATTTTTAAAATTATTTTTTCACCACTAAAACCCATGAGACTTGTAGTTTTAAAAATATTTTCATTTTTGATGAGACGCCGAATGAAAGCAGTTTAATCGCCGGCAACCGAAAACCCGCGATTTCCCGTAAATCCCGTATAGTCGAATGTATACAAAGAAAGTAAGCAGGGAGTAAACTCATTTCCCGAACGATTTTTAAAATTATTTTTTCACCACTAAAACCCATGAGACTTGTAGTTTTCAAAAATATTTTCATTTTTGATGAGACGCCGAATGAAAGCAGTTTAATCGCCGGCAACCGAAAACCCGCGATTTCCCGTAAATCCCGGCTCGGCCCGTATAGTCGAATGTATACAAAGAAAGTAAGCAGGGAGTAAACTCATTTCCCGAACGATTTTTAAAATTATTTTTTCACCACTAAAACCCATGAGACTTGTAGTTTTCAAAAATTTTTCATTTTTGATGAGACGCCGAATGAAAGCAGTTTAATCGCCGGCAACCGAAAACCCGCGATTTCCCGTAAATCCCGGCTCGGCCCGTATAGTCGAATGTATACAAAGAAAGTAAGCAGGGAGTAAACTCATTTCCCGAACGATTTTTAAAATTATTTTTTCACCACTAAAACCCATGAGACTTGTAGTTTTCAAAAATATTTTCATTTTTGATGAGACGCCGAATGAAAGCAGTTTAATCGCCGGCAACCGAAAACCCGCGATTTCCCGTAAATCCCGTATAGTCGAATGTATACAAAGAAAGTAAGCAGGGAGTAAACTCATTTCCCGAACGATTTTTAAAATTATTTTTTCACCACTAAAACCCATGAGACTTGTAGTTTTCAAAAATTTTTCATTTTTGATGAGACGCCGAATGAAAGCAGTTTAATCGCCGGCAACCGAAAACCCGCGATTTCCCGTAAATCCCGGTCGGCCCGTATGTCGAATGTATACAAAGAAAGTAAGCAGGGAGTAAACTCATTTCCCGAACGATTTTTAAAATTATTTTTTCACCACTAAAACCCATGAGACTTGTAGTTTTCAAAAATTTTTCATTTTTGATGAGACGCCGAATGAAAGCAGTTTAATCGCCGGCAACCGAAAACCCGCGATTTCCCGTAAATCCCGGCTCCCGTATAGTCGAATGTATACAAAGAAAGTAAGCAGGGAGTAAACTCATTTCCCGAACGATTTTTAAAATTATTTTTTCACCACTAAAACCCATGAGACTTGTAGTTTTAAAAATATTTTCATTTTTGATGAGACGCCGAATGAAAGCAGTTTAATCGCCGGCAACCGAAAACCCGCGATTTCCCGTAAATATCCCGTATAGTCGAATGTATACAAAGAAAGTAAGCAGGGAGTAAACTCATTTCCCGAACGATTTTTAAAATTATTTTTTCACCACTAAAACCCATGAGACTTGTAGTTTTCAAAAATATTTTCATTTTTGATGAGACGCCGAATGAAAGCAGTTTAATCGCCGGCAACCGAAAACCCGCGATTTCCCGTAAATCCCGTATAGTCGAATGTATACAAAGAAAGTAAGCAGGGAGTAAACTCATTTCCCGAACGATTTTTAAAATTATTTTTTCACCACTAAAACCCATGAGACTTGTAGTTTTCAAAAATATTTTCATTTTTGATGAGACGCCGAATGAAAGCAGTTTAATCGCCGGCAACCGAAAACCCGCGATTTCCCGTAAATCCCTCCCGTATAGTCGAATGTATACAAAGAAAGTAAGCAGGGAGTAAACTCATTTCCCGAACGATTTTTAAAATTATTTTTTCACCACTAAAACCCATGAGACTTGTAGTTTTCAAAAATATTTTCATTTTTGATGAGACGCCGAATGAAAGCAGTTTAATCGCCGGCAACCGAAAACCCGCGATTTCCCGTAAATCCCGGATCGGCCCGTATAGTCGAATGTATACAAAGAAAGTAAGCAGGGAGTAAACTCATTTCCCGAACGATTTTTAAAATTATTTTTTCACCACTAAAACCCATGAGACTTGTAGTTTTCAAAAATATTTTCATTTTTGATGAGACGCCGAATGAAAGCAGTTTAATCGCCGGCAACCGAAAACCCGCGATTTCCCGTAAATCCCGTATAGTCGAATGTATACAAAGAAAGTAAGCAGGGAGTAAACTCATTTCCCGAACGATTTTTAAAATTATTTTTTCACCACTAAAACCCATGAGACTTGTAGTTTTCAAAAATATTTTCATTTTTGATGAGACGCCGAATGAAAGCAGTTTAATCGCCGGCAACCGAAAACCCGCGATTTCCCGTAAATCCCGTATAGTCGAATGTATACAAAGAAAGTAAGCAGGGAGTAAACTCATTTCCCGAACGATTTTTAAAATTATTTTTTCACCACTAAAACCCATGAGACTTGTAGTTTTCAAAAATATTTTCATTTTTGATGAGACGCCGAATGAAAGCAGTTTAATCCGGCAACCGAAAACCCGCGATTTCCCGTAAATCCCGGATCGGCCCGTATAGTCGAATGTATACAAAGAAAGTAAGCAGGAGTAAACTCATTTCCCGAACGATTTTTAAAATTATTTTTTCACCACTAAAACCCATGAGACTTGTAGTTTTCAAAAATATTTTCATTTTTGATGAGACGCCGAATGAAAGCAGTTTAATCGCCGGCAACCGAAAACCCGCGATTTCCCGTAAATCCCGGATCGGCCCGTATAGTCGAATGTATACAAAGAAAGTAAGCAGGGAGTAAACTCATTTCCCGAACGATTTTTAAAATTATTTTTTCACCACTAAAACCCATGAGACTTGTAGTTTTCAAAAATATTTTCATTTTTGATGAGACGCCGAATGAAAGCAGTTTAATCGCCGGCAACCGAAAACCCGCGATTTCCCGTAAATCCCGTATAGTCGAATGTATACAAAGAAAGTAAGCAGGGAGTAAACTCATTTCCCGAACGATTTTTAAAATTATTTTTTCACCACTAAAACCCATGAGACTTGTAGTTTTCAAAAATATTTTCATTTTTGATGAGACGCCGAATGAAAGCAGTTTAATCGCCGGCAACCGAAAACCCGCGATTTCCCGTAAATCCCGGATCGGCCCGTATAGTCGAATGTATACAAAGAAAGTAAGCAGGGAGTAAACTCATTTCCCGAACGATTTTTAAAATTATTTTTTCACCACTAAAACCCATGAGACTTGTAGTTTTCAAAAATTTTTCATTTTTGATGAGACGCCGAATGAAAGCAGTTTAATCGCCGGCAACCGAAAACCCGCGATTTCCCGTAAATCCCGGTCCCGTATAGTCGAATGTATACAAAGAAAGTAAGCAGGAGTAAACTCATTTCCCGAACGATTTTTAAAATTATTTTTTCACCACTAAAACCCATGA
>JASGCC010002666.1:0-27341 GCA_030067915.1 Hydractinia echinata
TTAGCAGTGTTGAAAGTAAAATGCTGTTCTATTTTTCATACTATAATACCTCAGGTGGTCCTCAGCCGGTGACAGATCATTCCCAATATCTCACCTCACCGAAGTGTTTGTCACTGTAAACACTGTCTTAGGCCTTATGGCCAAATTTTTGCCCATCATCTTCCAATAGGTGTGAATTTAAACGTCGTAGATGTGATAACGTAGAAGCGAACGTCAATCGATTCAACACTTGCGATACACCTGCTCTTGCTTGATGAGCTTTCTTCTGGTCACCCCAATTACCTGTAGCTAACGAATAACGCAAACCATCTGTTATTGTTTTAGTTTTTATGGCAAGTTCAATTTTGAAGTCTTTTCCTTTGTCGATGAATTTCTGTGCATATAATCTAACTTCTTTCATGAGATTCTTAAACAATCTAAAACAAGAATTAACAATAATAGACCTCAGCTGTAAATAAATTATATACTGTACATAGAAAACTATAAATCATTACCCACCCTCTAAACAAAAACGCCAGTAATGGCCCTGCAAGATCTAGTCGTTTATTGCCATAGTGGTCACGATCATCAAGTTCACGGCGTCCAAGAGCAGCCAGAAGGATTCTGTGAACCATATATCTAATACGACAAGCATATTGGATCGAAACAGAATATCAAAAAGTTTAATTTAAAAAACAAACAATTATTTTATATCGAAAGTTTACCCCAGGAAATAAGCTTTCTTTGTTTCACAAAAATCACTTGTACCAACATGAGGTAACATTTCTTTCTGCAAAATCTCTCTTGCGTATTTAATTCTCTTCTCCTTGGTTACACCAGGTTTAGCACCACGAGTACCAATAAAATTTAAAGCAACATTTTGCTCTTGCACAACAAAAGCTTCATCCAAGGAAGGCTTGACCTACAACGTTATTTAAACATTATGAAGGTGGAATGCTAATTTTGGGGGTCAGTAGATTTTCCCAGGAAGCAGGAGTTAGTGTTTTCTTACTTGAAAAATAACGTATTTTTTGTTTTCCTTTTTCATACTATACTTATTTAGAAGTTACATTTTCTGTATTGACAATAGCCTTTATGATACCTTGGAAATGTCCTAAAATGTGGTTTTTATATTAAAGGATATAACATTTTCCCCTAAATTAGAAAGACATTTTAGAAAAATACGTATAATATAATGATACTGGATTTAATGTTTAAATTATACAAATATGATGAAAATTACTTTCTGTAATTTCAGAACATACACATCTTTACAATAACTTTATTAAAATATTCAGGTGTGAATTTTTTAAATGTATCAATCAAAAGTTATACTTCAAACTTATCAACAGAGAGAAGTGTAAAAATAATTAATAAATAAATATGCAATTCTGCTAGTGTTTGTTGAATAAATACATTTTAATGCTTACAAGGAGCTCATTAAAATGGCATAACTTGTAAATTATGAATGTTAGTGCTACTAGAAGCCTCATGACATTAACGACTTTAAAAACATGTTTTGATAAGTTTTGATGCATTTTGAAGAAATTTATTACGCCTTTAAAAATGTTTCTTCACAGTAGATCCTTATTTTTATTATACAAAAAAAAATCCCAGTTTGGATTTAATAGTGCAAATTTAGAATGTCTGTCCAACACACTGTCATTAAAGCCAGACAAAAATGTTTCTTACCATTTCCATCATCTCCTGATCATCAAAGTCGTAAATTATATGTTCTAAAATGTCACGATCTGACACAAAACCTAAGGCTCTGAAAACAATCATGATGGGTATTTCTTGACGTATATAAGGAATGGTTGCTATAATTCTTTGACCAATAGCTCCTTTTTTAGCACCGCCACCACCTCTCGCTAACATGGAAATAAACATTGTACTTGTTGGTCTTGATGACTGTTCAAGACAGGATCGTATTTCACATGTATAAGCGTATTTTGAGTCCTTTTTCTGAAATACGTAAACAGTATTTGTTGCCATTTTTTCTTGTGCAATTAAAACTTTTTCAGAGCCATTGATAATAAAGTAACCACCAGGATCAAGTGGGCATTCATTTAATTCAGTTAAGTCACGATCTAGCAATCCATTTAAAACGCAATATGTGGATCGCAACATAATAGGTATTTTTCCGATATATATTTTTCCATGTTCTTCAGTTTCTGGCTCTTGTCCGCTTCTTGTGACTGTTTTGGAAACGTCAACATAAAGTGGTGATGAATAACTAAAAGAAAGAAAAGGTAGCATGAAAATAAAAAGGAGAAAAATAAATTAATATTATTTGTAACAAAAATAAAAAGTGCAACACAAACGTTAAGTTTCGAAGTCTTGCTTCATTAGGCATCATAGGCTTTGGTGCACCATCTTTTTCCCAATGAGTTGGTTTTGACAAATAAATCTGTTCAAATTTAAGTTGATAACGTGTCTAAATATTGAACAATAAGGAAAATTAGAACCTTTAAATATGGAAATACTTTGGCGTTTAGTCAATTTTTCAATGTTTTAGCAATTAGAAAGAAACAGAACTTTTTTATTATTTTTTTTTTTTATAAAACAATGCCATTAAAATTATATATAAAAACCAAAATGCACATAATGCATATTCGTGTTCTGAATATATCACACCCCTTTTAGTCTAGCTCAAAGATGTGTATTTGATAATTATATTATTCTGTTTTCTTTTTGAGTTTTACACCATGCAACGTTTTGTAGGATTAAATTTGCTGCAAATTTACCCCCAGGTTTTGAAATCCACCTTTAAATTTTTAACTTTGTTTTTCTTAATTTCATGCATGTACTGCATGTTTCAATTACACCATTTCACAGTGTAATCACAAATGATAAATTGTGAAGACAATAATTGAATGTTCAATATAGCGACATAAATACACTTTCTCATAAATTTTTAGCAGCATCTCCTACATTTGCTGTTTACTGCATATTTTCGTAAGTTTACCTGCACATTATCAAAAAAATTGTAGGGATATCAGGCCTATCAATAAGGGGAGACAATTGCTCTTGCTCACACAAAGACTCGCCCAATTCCAAGAAATAAGAAACTAGCTGACCCATTAATTGCTCCCCCAATTCCACAAAAAGTTTGTCTGGCTGAGCAATATCAATTCATCTCACATGGAAATCAAGGTTATCTTTCTTATTATTTACAGTAAAAAATAACCAAAAAAATAAAAAAAGATAAAATAAAATAGATAAAAAAGACTTTGTGATAAAATATGCGTTTATAATCTTATTCTATTTATTCAGATTGCCCGCCCAGTCCATTGTAACCTTGGGCGAGCGATTTATTTATTTCTTATTGATAGGCTTGGGATATTCATAATAATTTCCTTGTGAATAACACTGATTTTTATTGCCACAATACAATACTTTGGTATAACACTGCAAATAGAACTTAGGTTTAATTTACTTATACATGCAGCAAATTATGTTGGAGAATAAATCACAACCTTTATGTGGAATTATGATTTAACCACAATATTGTATAAGCTATTATGACACAACTGCTTTTTCTAAAGATCAACATTTTGTGAAATGAATGATTACAGAACTGACACTGTGAAATAGTGTATTCTTACCGGCTCCTCAATATCTGCTTCAGTGTACTGAACTTCTGCTTGCAATTCGATAGGTGGTGACTCCTCTACTATTCTTTGTACAGACATCTGAATAAACTCATCAAAAGAATCAAGTTGTTGTCGCACAAGACCCTTTTCTTCAAAATATGAACTAATAACTGTCCAGCAGGCCTCCTGCCACAAGTCAGAAGTGATCTCATCATCTTCTTCCTGATCATCATATTGATCCTCTGAAAGAAAATATTAGTGGTGCAATTAATTTATTTATAGTACCTTTCAAAACTACAGCATGTATATTTTATTGAAAGTTACCACACTGATGAAGTTGAGGAAAAGGTGTGAATTTGGTGCACATGATCCAATCAAAACACAGTATAACATGATTTTACAATTTGAAGTGAGACCACAGAGTTTTAGCAATGTGATTAAAATTCCAAAATTCTATTCAGTCCCAGGTATTTGAAATCTATTGTGACCCTGGGCTGATTTTGCTCATAACTTTTGACAAGCTATTTTTAATGTAGCCCAGCCAGCCTGACGATTGGGACCCCTCTAAAAAAAAAAGAGAAAAAGGGTCACTGACTGTAGCATTCCTAGGCAAATCTTTGAATGTGTACCACAAAGTCTCTCTTTTATCCTAACCTCAATTATAAATCTCACTTTTGAAACTGGAATTTTTCCTAATTCTCTTAAAACAGTTAAAGTTATTCCTATTTTTAAAAACAAAGGTTCCAATCAAGGCATTAACAACTATCGACCAATATCCTTGTTATCAAACATTGACAAAATTTTTGAAAAGCTTGTTCATGCAAGACTTTCTTCTTTTTTGACTAAATACAATATTATTTCTGAACGTCAATTTGGGTTCCAAAAAAAACACTCATTGATCGCTCTAACTGAAGAGATTATTCTTGAGCCTTTTTTGAATTGGAACAAACATATTAATAGCATTTGTTTGAAGCTTAGAAATGCAACTGGTATTTTTGCTAAACTAAGACACTTCTTAACTCGTAAAGCCTTATTATCTGTCTTCCATGCACTATTTCTCTCACATTTGAACTATGCTTGTCAAGTTTGGGGTCAAAACTTAAATTCCACTAATAGAATTCTTCTCTTTCAAAAGCGCTGTATCAGACTTATCACCTTTTCCAAATTTACTGATCACTCAACTCCTTTATTCTTCAAACTTAATATTTTTAAAATTTCTGACCTAATTCCGCAATGTTCTTTTGATCTTTCAAATCTCCAAACAACTTACTCCCTTAAGGATAATCGACATATGGTATAAATTATATTGTATATAAATCAACAATTCATTGGAACAGCTTTCAGAAACATTATCCTGACACACGCCTAAACACCTTTTCTATTAAAAAGTTGAAAACGTTATACTTCCGTTTTCTTACAGATCAATATCTAACTTGATTTGTCAAAATAAAACAACTTTACTTATATTGTCCAAATTTTTCTATCAATCTTTATTTATTTTCTTTCAGCATGCATTTTTTTACTTGTTTTTTGTAGTTCTTAAATTATTGATATATCTCCTATCTTGGTGGCTTCTCCTTTGATTAGTTTTACTATTGGGAGGTCTCCCTCCATTTGTAAATTTTAGTTAGTTATTACCTTGTATACTATCTATATATGGAAAATAAATACTACTACTACTACTACTACTGCTACTCGTTGCATCATAACAACAAAGCCTTAAGTCCATTTTTGTTGTTTTGAGAAAATGATGTTTAAAGATTTCTCATAGGTACTGTTTCTTGACCGGTAAAGCTAAAGACATATATTTGTGACTTTTTAGGGATAATTTTGAGCATATTAAGTTGGACTATAGTGCAAGACCATTTTATGTTGCATAATGATATGAGAATGGTTAGGTGGATGTGTAACGCCAGTCTGAGAGACAGAAAGAGCTCAGATGAGCTAAGAAGCAGTATCCGTAGAATTAAAGATGTTATCCAGAAAGAAGATTGAATTGGCTGGGGCACTTGGAAAGAAAGGAGGAGGATAATTGGGTAAGAAAGTGTAGAGACTTGATAGTTCCTGGGGCAAAGCCTAGAGGCAGACCGAGAAAGACTTGGCAGAAGGTTATAAGGACAGACTTGATACAGAGGAAGTTGAGTTTAGATCTAACACAGTCTAGATCAGATTGGAAGAGGGTCATTAATATACCCCGTCCAACCCATGCTAGCATGGAAAACGGACGTTAAGCCGAGAAAAAAAAAAAATAAAAAAAAAATAATAACTGAAATATTGACTAAAATAGGACTTAAGGCCATTTTGCAACAAAAAATATTTTGTTTTGTTGATATAAGGATATTTTTATAGTAACTACTTGTGGCTCTGATTGGTTAAAATAATCGAATTTATGCGCAAAATTTAAAAATCGTTTTTTCAAAAAGTCAAAAAATTTATATAGGGTATACCAGACTGTTTTAGTAGAAAAAGAAGTAGGAGAGAAAAGTCAAGCTGGTCGGGCTATTTTGAATGAAAAAAAACTTGGCACATTTTAAGAATTTCATAAAAGAAATAAAATGGCAGCAATAAATTTTTGATTATGTCAGCACTTTTTCTGTACTGAAAGCTTTAGATTTGTCCAAAATACCAATCAGATATTGGTATTTTGGACAAATTGAAATTCAATTACTTCAGTTCTGTAAGAAATTTTCTGGTAAAGTTGCCATTCTCGTCACGAAAATAAAAATTTAAAAAACACGAGTCCACAAAAATTTGCCTTGTTTATGCAAAAATTAATTTTAGATGGATCCATAGAAAAGGCGTACATCGTTGATAGTAACTTTAAACGCCTTATGGTGGTGTAAACAGAATTTATTTCCAGGTGGCAAAATTGTCATATATGACGAAATTGTACCTTTGGTGGAATTGTACCACTGTCAGTCAGGAAAAACCGCTAAACGCCGGATCCCGCAATCACCATACCATTCCTTCAAATATTTTTCAGACTTAACTGAAACAATTTTATCAAATTTAATAAATAATATACTATACTTTTTTGGATCATATAGACCAGGAAATAAATTTCTTGACAAGGAAGTGGTATAGCAAATATCATATTTGGCCTGGATAAAGATATTTAACATGGAGTATTATACTTAACAAATCAAATTCATTGTCCAACACTGTAAAGTGCTGACCAAAGACGCTGTTTCTGATTTTTCATGTCAATCGCAGTATGTTCTGTCCCATCTTCCAACACTGGCCCAAATATCAATGCATGCCCGTCTCGTTTGTAAACGGGACACTCCGTTGAGAGTTGAGTACAGAGCGTTGAAAGATGGGACGACCTAACTTGAATAAAAAAACATGGCATTATAGAACATGGGCCACCCATCCCAACTATTAATGCTTGTTTTTATACAATTTTTTAAATGAAAAAATGTGCCGTTTGAAGATGGACCAACCGTACAAACTGTCAAAAACTGTGGTGTTTATTTTCGATTTTCTCCTTGGTACATGCTAAGAAAATCCTTAAACTTTTTTCTGAATGTAGCCATAGTTATGATTTTGAAAAATTATTCCCACGTGAGCTAACAATTGAAATGTGTAGTTCAAAATTTTAAGACTGGCGCGGATCGTACATAATTTTTAGTTCAAAAAGGAATTTGAATTATTGTATGCTTCGACACACATTCAAAAAGTAGAGACAAAATCTTTAAGAACTTTCTTGTTAGTTAAACTTATATATTTGTTCGTTTATTGATTTAAATCTTATATATTCTCCCAGTCGGCAAATGTCACATGATTCTTTTAAACCAATTACAGGTCCGTATTTTCCAGGTTAGCCATTATGATTTGAGGGAAAACATGCGGTTCACCTCTTCATAAATAGGGGCTGAATTTTTCACAGAATCTTTGTTTTCTAAATTCAAACCTGAAAATTGTGTAGTTTTAGGTGAGTTTTTGCTAGTTTAGCTTTAGTCTAATTTATTTACTTGTATATAGTTCTTATTTAATTGAAGTTTCTTTTGTGAAACATCCGTGTTTTTTTTCCTCAACTGAAAGTTGTACTATGTGACATTCCAACTTATATTTTAAAAATGATTTAAATCTTAAATATAAAAAGTTAAAAAATCAATTATAACATTTTTAGTTGTTTTTGTAAAAATTAGAACTTGCATTTGATCATTTTATTTGCTACTAACGCCAAAGCATTGTTAGTTAGGACAGAGTGTTGGCAAACAGGTCACACTGCTGAAAGATGGAACCACCGTTGGAAGTTGGACTGTCCCATTTACAAAAAAGGATGCGTTGGAGGATGGGCCAGGACAGATATGCAACGATTGTGGGATCCTGTGTTAGCGATTTTCCCTGGTCCGCCTATTATTTTACACATACACAGACAGGCAGACATATGGCAAGCATCCAAAATATAGATTAGTGTTGTTTTGTTCTGCTTCATGCTAATGTCCACTTTTGATTTGTAGCTGGAAAAGTAGGGGATGTCTTTCATTTCAGTTGCAGCAAGACACAGAGCATGCAGCTGATCAAGGCCCAATTTATGTGCTAATATAATGCTGATTTAGTTGTATCCTAACAAGAGTCAATAGCTAATCCAATTAAGAATCATTTGTCTCCCATTTAGGAGCAAAATCTTATACGGAGTCCGACTTGCTATCAGAAGGAATCCCCTGTGAATAAACGTTTCTAAAAGCAAAGGCAGCTTGCCTGGTTTTCCTAAATTCAAATTGGATAGAATACACTCAGATATATTACCTTCGTCTATAGGGTCGTACATTCTTTCAGAACTGGAATCAAACTTTGACTTTATAAGTTAGTGAGGTGATAATGTTCAGATTTGGGGGATTCTCTCCGGAGCCGTTTTTTACGCTCGTGGAGTGGACAATGCGAGTAAAGCTAGGCCGCCATTTATACCAAGATTATGTTGCCGGTATCGAAAAAGCAACATTCTCCACAGGCTAGGTAGGGTCGTAATCAAGGCTAGTTTTCGGCTACCGGTATGAGGTTTGTTATGAATGAGAAATCCGTGAAATCTGTTCATTTTGGTTTGGTAAAGTCCGCAAATATTTTTTAGGGCTGACTCTTTGTTTTCTTTTATTATTACCTTCTTATTTTTGTTGTCATGGTTTGACTATTATTGTCAGGGTCACTTCCAGCTGCTAGGAAACGTCTATACTCATCCTCCAATTCAATGCCGTGGATTTATATTAAATGGCTGGGATAGAATTATGTTTTTGTGTGGCAATCAACACGTTGTTGCAAGAAGGAAAGCCTTAGTGTGTAGAGCCTATTTTACATAACTGAAAACACAAAAATTCTGGAGTTCAAGTGCAGTGCCACAACATATACCCAAAGAGGCTGCTGACGTGGTTGTTGTTTATATTCCATAGCTCTATGGACATCAGTTAGGTTTTGTCTCTGTTAACAACAAATTTGCCATTAGAGGGAGAGGGAGTGTGTTAGCAGCTTGCTGTTAAAATTAAAAAAGAATGGAGATAAAAACTAACTTGATTATATTCTAATTGTAGTTAGGGAAAAAGAGACAGAATTATAAAAATTAGCATAAAAATACAAATATGATGCCAGAATAAAGTTTACAACATGTTTCTAATTAATGCGAATAACAACACAGTGTTTCTTAAAGCAGAACTTCATATCCATGGTCCATGTGAGAATTAAATATTTGGTTGTTATAGGGACTTTCTCATGAAATACTTTGCTGTTAATTTTAGCGCAGTACATTATAGTACAAACTTAAAAAATAGCATGCGTTAGAGTGGAGACAAGGGTTGCCAACTCGCAGTAAAACAGCAGAAAAACTTGGGGGCCTTTCGGGCAAGTTGGGCATTTTAAAACACACAAAAATGTCAACATTACTTTGTCTATCAAAACAAGAATAGCATGGTGATTAAGTGTTCATTAACGGTTTATTAACAGCAGGACATTGAGCCTTGTATCTCAAAAGTCCTGCACATAACTTTAATGATAAACATAATGACACATATACTGTGATAGTGTCATAAGCAAATTTTGTTGAAAAGGTTTGTTGGTATAGAGTGTTACAATTTCATTGATAAATATGTACTTATAAAGTTACACAATTCTGTAGTACATCAAACGAGTTTGAAAGTTAAAAAGTATTTATTTGTTAGCTTTTCGTACACTAAGTACATCTTCAGACTATATAAACAACTCACAACAGGACATTATAATTTATGCAGAATAATTAAATGTCAAAATCTTTATGCATGAATATCTTGAAAATGAATTTTTGTTATTTATCAGTTCAGATTCCCTTTAATTTTAGAAAGGAAAAAAGAACCATAACCAGGCTTATTTTGAGGTATACGCGATCACGTTCCTATGCCCTATCGCATACCTGAATGACATGAGGTACAGGAAAAATCGCGTACCTGCATTGACAGATTACTTCCTACTCAAAAATAGTCCCATGTTGCAATGATAGTGATAAAGATGATAGTGATGAAAAAAACTAATGCTTGCATTATATAAAGTACACATACCAATAAAATTGATTACAAAGAGGCAGTCGAAATACAAGTACAATAAATTTTAAGACTCTTTTTGTTGTTCCTTCCATTGTTAGTAGTTTTCTTGTCTTTTGACCCATCATGAATCTACTCAATTTATACACAAATGATTTAACATACACATCTTAGCACTTTTTTCAGCAAAATGAGAGGCATAAACATAAAAATTCAAGTAAAAGGCACTGGGGACAAGGTTGATAAACAAATAAATCGCCATTTTGAAAATCCCGTACCTGGAGCAAATTAGATACGCTAAACATATGTTGTCAAAATGAAAAGCCTGCATATCATCCTCTTTTCATATAATATTATAATCTTTTTTTTATTATCATTGTCACAACTTTTATCAAAAACACTTTTCTTTTTAAAGATATGCACCACAGGTACACCAGTAAAAGATAGATATAAAAATGAAAAAACAAAAAAGATCTTTTTGACATATAAAAAAATTATAATATATTTAGCCTATATACTCAGTGTATTAACCCTCCAGTCTAAAAATGTGCTCACCCTTAACAAGTTGAATATATTCAGTCACCTAATCTCATTAAGCGCCCATGATTTTGTAGTGTACCTATCTTGACTAGTAATCCGTGAAAGATAATGAAACATGTTAATAGGTAAGTTTTTATTAATTTCTCAACAAACAATGATATATATTTTCTGAAACAAGAATTGTCTCCAAATTGGAATATTACAGGAATATAATGTGTTGAAAATGCATTCTAAAATTTTTTCAATAAGCATGCAGTGCTGATCAGTCAGTCTGATTAAGTATCCTCAAAATTACGGTAAATACTTGCAGAATTAAAAACCTGAAAGTTGTTACAACGCTAAACCTATCTTAAATAGATAATCTAAAATAAATTTGTACCCTCTTATAACTGAGATGCCATTGATTTTGTTTCATCATAAATTTTTAGTTAAGGCTAGATGAGTTTTTTTGTTTAGGGTTTAAAAGCTGAAAACATGTACTTTTGATAATTAAAAAGCTAAGAAAGGTTTTCCCATAGGCACATTTTAACAAAGTAATTATTGATAAAAACAGATTTTTTTTATAAAGTTTAAATGTTGTGTTGTATGCTTTTTATTTTCGTGTGGGTGCTAAATTTATCTTGTAGAACTTAAAATGTTGTTTAAAAAATCTTAAGGCAATTCGCTAAAACAGCATTATGTTATGATCATAAATGTGTGCTAAATGTGAGTATAAAAGCAGTTTAAAAAATCTTTTGAGGTATAAAATCTAGAGCAGCCAGTATTGAACGTTGTTAATGTAATATCATAGTCAGATCGTCAATTTCGCTAAGGTATGTTCTTAAAGCTATTGATGTGTTAAAATTAAGAGATAAAATGAGAATATATAGATGTATATTTTGTTCTTATTATATTAGTAGATTTTTTTTAAACACATTGTATTGGATAGATTTTATATTATTTATATCTTTGTATACTGTCCATTCAAGCCAAGTTTATTTGAACAAAATGTCAACACTTCTGTCATGTACAAACAAAACACCTTAGTGCTTACAATGCAGAAACTAAAACTCCTAAAATTTTAAAACACATTTTTTTCCAAAACATGAAAAATGGACCTACAATCCCAGACATAACATATTGGGGCAAAGGATGGAATTTCAAACATATCCACCACAAGCAATTAAGAACATCATTTCTATCGAAGTAACATTCACTGTAAACTTGTAAAAGTTAATTTGCAAATGATTAAAGCATAGATTATTTAGTTAGATCCAAAATTTTAAAAGGTGCTAATTTTTTGCTGATGTCAGCATGTCTCAATTCCAGCGGCATCCTCATTTCCACATCAGTTACATTTTTGCCATTGGTTACTCATCCTACACCCCTTATAAAGTAGAACTTTTGCAGCCGACCAAGTAATGCTTTGAGAAAGAGCCCAAAACAAAATAGGGTTAGTTTTTTTATTATTATATAAATATATGATGATATGGGCTGCAGATGTTTCTAAATCTGTTTTCTAAAGTTTATCTGCAGAATCTTCTGCAGTCAAGGAAATTGTAATCTTGTATAGCTTCCATATAATATAATGCTAAGACAAGATGTGAATTATCAGCTAACAGCCCATTTGTTAAGTTGAAATATTTTCAGGGTATATGATTTTAGATCCAAATACTGAATTGTTTCACTAGCGTATACCTCATTGGTACATATACAGTGGATCATGTATGTGTTCTTCCCGATCAATCAGTCAATCAATCAATCCTCATCTTGTTTGCGTCAAAGTCCATTTCATCAACAATATACTTTAATATTGTAAATTATGTTGAGAGTTATAAATTTTATGCCTCACTACTGTCTGACTTTTTATCCTCAATCAATTAAACTTCAATCTGGATCTACTAAAGTTTGTTTTTCATGTTCTTGGTCAAACGTTACTTTAGATACAGATCAGCTCTCTTCATTTTATACACAAGCCTATCAATAAGGAAATAACACCTGAGCAATAAATCGCTCTCCCAAGGTTACAATAATTTAGACTGGGCAACCAATCTGAATAAATAGAATAAGTTTATAAACGTATATTTTATTACAAAATCTTTTTTATCTATCTTATCCTACAATTTTTTACCTTTTTTTATATATATTTTAGTTATTTTTCTGCAAATAATAAGAAAGAAAGCATTGATTTCCATGTTAGATGAATTGGTATCCTCAGCCAGAAAAACTTTTTGTAGAATTGGGGGAGCAATTAATGGGTCAGCTAGTTTCTCATTTCCCAGAATTGGGTGAGCCCCTTATTGATAGGCCTGCATACACATAGTAAGTCTTTTAAACATGGGAATATTGATATGAAATTGTGAATAATTACTGAAACAAACTATAACCAACGTTTTGTTTGTGTTAAAATTGAATTTATAAGCACTAAAATTTTTGTCAAAACTCATAAATAGTACCATGTTTGTCACTTTTCTTAATGACATAACACATTATCATCGTTATTATAGATATAGACACTGTAATTTATAAATACTGACTCATCATTTATTTACACACATTGAAGTGTTTTTGTGAAGGGAATAGTTTTTAAATAATTTATGTAAGAAGTCATATTTTTTTTGCAAGTTTGAATTATTGATTTCCCTTTTAGTAGATTGAGAATATAGAAATGATTTGTGTTCTATACTTTTTTGAAAGAGGAAATATAACTTCAGATGATTTTATTGTTGTTTTATTTTAGATGTAAAATAATATTTCATAACCCACGAAAGATTGAGCAAGAAGGGAAGAAATGAAAGAAGAAGAGAGAATAAAATGCAGTCAAGTGAAAGTTAGCTAGATGTTTAAGAAAGTAAATTGTTGTGCAGTACTATGGAACGTAAAAGTCGCTTTTTTAAGCAACCAAAAATGAAGCAAAAAGAATATTTGGCGATGGTCATTGAAAAACAACACACTGCAAAATCATCAACAAATTTTCAAGATGACTCGAACCAAACAAGGATGACGCAAAGAGATTTATTAGAAAGCATAGATCGACAGAGAAATGGAATTACATCGAGAGCTGAAAGCTATCATTCCCAAGCTAGCAGTCGTTCAATTCCAAACTATCGAGATCATTCTTCGAGAAATAGCAACGTGTATAGTGATATGAATTTTCAACCAAATGATATGATAGTAAGCCATACACAACCTCCGAGAAAGCCTCCCCGTTCTATTCTAAAGAGACCAACACATTCTTTTTACCAAGACACGTTAAATCGGGAAAGAACTTTACCAGAAAATTATTATGATGAAAATAATGATGGGGATTTTATATTTGAAGACGAGGATTCGTATGAAGAATATTTAAGTCCAAGAGCTGCTGCTTACACATATGATGACCGTTCTCGCTATACCATGGAGCAGCAGCAGCAGCGAAGTTACTCTGCACGAACACCAGAACTGTTACAATACGAAAACGAAAGACTTCGTATGAATTCACAGCAAGCTATGCTCGACAATAGAAATTATAGAACACCGAAGGAGACAAAATATGTTGAGTTTCCGAGTCATCATCACCCTTCTTCGCAGAGGCAAAACATGCACGCACCTCCAGGTAAATTGCAGGTGATAAATACAAGGCATCAGTTACAAGGAGAGAGAGTTGTAGACCTTGGAACTTTTATCACTAGTAAGATGTCTGGCTTGAAGTTGAGAAAACATGGCCGGCTGTCTGATAACCATGTACACACGAACGGTAACTTAATAAACAAAGTTCAGTTACGTGATGTGAGACATGTGAGCAGTCCTAAAGTTTTGCGTGCGCAGAATGGCGAAGTTCTATTGGTCAACGATAATGGCGTCAACAATTACACAACTCAAGAACTTTTATATTAGTGTTTTTGAAGCAGGTTAAAAATTTTTTATCCCAGGCGCGGCAACAATGCTTTCTGGTATAGCAAAAGATTTCTTGTTGAAATATACTCTGAACCAATCAAAAAATTCTGATACCAATCTATACTTTTCAAAATACATCATTTCAAAAGTGTGGTACAATCTTCGGCTGAAAGTTTTAGGGGTTAGAATATCATTTTCATAACTTGTTCGTACAATGTGAAATCTAGTCTTTGTTTTCCTTCAAACAGGACTCGTGAAATTTTCGTAAAAAAAATAAAAAAGGTCTTGTTTCGGGGATTGCATGAAATGGTCGTGTTAGAATTTTAATTTTGATTTCTGCAGGCTTCGAATTAGGCTTGCTAAATCACAATGATTTCCTATGCCAAAAGCAGAAGAAGAAACCAAATATAAATCAGTGGTTGACTTGGTTATTTAATATGCAGACAGTAATTATATTTTTTGTATTTATTTAAAATTTTCGGCGGGAAATTTAAAACAAGCGCGCAGTACAAAAAGCAAGTGCCAATCTTGCTTTTGCATTAAATTTTAAAACTAAAAATATAGCAACCTTTATATCCTCTTATTTTGAGAGATTCTGGATTTTAATGCATTGACAAAGACAAGAGAAGCCAAAATTCGGTCGCTTTTTACCTATATTTTCACCTTCAAGGCAACTAACTAAGGTTTCTTGGAAACCTGAGAGTACATTTCTTATTTCATAAGTTTTGTCATAATTTTATGTCGAAATGCTAAGTGTTAAAAACCCAATTTATTATAACGATTTATTTATACCTCCAGAATATAATTAAATCCCTTAAATTTACATTTTTTTATTATATTGCATTTGAATTTTGTAAATAAATTCTTATTTGTATATATCCTGTTATTATTTATTTAGTGTTTATCTATGAAGGTAATAAATTTTAAGCAAATGAATTTCTTCTCTGTTTTGGTAATCAACCACAGACTTCTTTATGAATCATGCTGTTTTTTCTCAACGATGACGTACCATAGTCCCTATGATGAAGTTCGCGTCAGGTTCGCGAAAGGCAACTCAAATGTTAAAGCATTTTCAGATTTTTAGATTATAGCTACAGATCCCAATGTCTCCAACAAAATTGACATGTTTGCTGGCAGCATTATTATTTTTTATATTTTTGAATTTGCAAATAATTTTTTTATTTTATTCAGCTTCTTGAGATGTTACCGCTTAGATAAGACTACGACAATGTTTATATTTTGGATAAACAACCTCAAAATTCTTAGAACTAAAGAAAACTGAAATATACACCATGCAATTGCTACTACTTCATCTGGGTTAAATTCGGACAGTATTTATTTGGTGCAGACAATGATATGAAAATTATTGTCCAACCTTAGTGAATGAAAAGGCAATCATTTTTACAACACTCAAAATTTGGTAAAAGTCTGCAGGTGCGGTTAAATTTGTTTGGCCGGCTTTTACAAAAGCTGCCGTACGTCGAGCAGCGTCGAGACATAAATCCGACGAATTTTGCTTCTTTTGATGTGCTGTTTATAAACAGCTATTGACCTTTGTAGGCCTTGAGTTAAAATGTATTCTTTCGAAGTGTGATCTGAGTTGTCAAAATGTTTGTGCCTGTAATCAATACTTAAATACAAAACAGGTGCAACGCCTTCACATTGATTAAGTTATTGATAAACGATGAAGTCTGTTGAGAAATTACATCACAAGATTAAATAAATAAGTTTTGTGTAAAAAGGGCCTTTTCTTTCTTTCTTTCTTTATCTGGAGTTAAAGTAAAAAAATGTGCTCTTTCTATAATTTAAAACGAAGAATACGTAAAATGACGCAACTTAGGGCCAATAATTTTTTTCATTTTAACGGAACCAATAGAACAAAAAACCTAAGAAGCCTTGAAACGAGGTTGGATGTGACACAAACTAGAAACAACGATTTCGATTATTTTTGTTATAAAATAATCTTCATGTAAACTTGAACACGCGGTTTTCACCTTTTCATTTGAAATGATTTCATAACACGTAAATTCCATCTCGTTCACTTCCTAGTTTCTGTAGTAACGTCGTAATTACGACAATTACAAAATTGTGACATGTTGTTTTGAAATTTTGTTTCTATAACAACCAGAATTATTTTTTTTGTAAGTTAAAGAATCGACGGAAATTGCTACGCGTTGCTGATATTACCATACACTTGACAAGACGAAAATAAAGAAAATCGATGTTGATTTGAAATCAAGTAAAATTTATTTTCAACTATATTTTCTCTATTTTTTGTACTAAGTTTCTTGGCGAGCCAGGCCAGTGTAAATGTGCTACGGAGCCGAGCAATAAAACTTTTGGCGATGTTATTTATGATTATAAGAAAGTAATGCACTTTAAAACATTCTTCGACAAGCTAATAACAAGACACTGCAAACATAACACAACTTGTTGAGATGAGGCGAACGATAAACAGTACTAGAGAATGAGTTCACAAGCATAGTAGATGATTCCGATTTAGTAGCGTAATATTCTTAAAAGCCTCCCTAGCCTGGCACTTTTATCTCTTTTTGATGTCGGGACGGCATGTTATAAAAAGAGAGACAAGGAGCCCGGTTGAGGTTGCAAATATACTCGTTGCCATGGCAATTGGTTTTAGACGAATAGAGTTCATTTGTTTACACAGATTTGGTGAAAGAAAACAACTTTACTGAAAAAAATTTAATCAAGAAAATAAATTTTAAAATTTGAAGTGCGATGTCGTGAGCATTCTCAGGCTCATGTTAGCCATCCTAATTGTTGTGTTAATTTGATGTTCATTACAATCCATGGAGTAATTAAATGAAATTACAGTTAATTATTGTAAACCAGGTTTTTACGATTACAAGGTGCAAAATTAAACTTTAAAAAAACTGCCAGATTAACATTTTCGCTTTATAACATACTTTTAATTTTAATAGTTTTATCAATTACTTGTTATTTAAATTTAAATAATAAAAAAAAATTCTTTACACACGCCTGGTGTTTTTAAAAAGTTTGTAAAAAATAATTTTTTTAGTTACCGACAAAAATAAATTTGGTACAATGTGAAACAGAATTGGTCATGTGGGCCATGTGAAAAAACAAGCTCTTTATAATAGGTATAAAGGACGAATTTGAAACAGACATGTCGAAGAGAACCGATGAAATTTTTGAAGATGAAAGTGGCTTGCTACAAACTTTGTCAATACCAGCAAGTTTAGAGTTGGATGGTGAAGAATGGTGCCATCTTATTCATACAGGTAAAAGTCATAACAAATAACTTTTTTTGCCTATGCAACGGTCTTTGACAACCTAAAAAACTTGGAGATTTCGGGGGAATTTTTTTCTGTCAGTAAAAATTTACTTGTTTTTTTGTTCGCCTGTTTAGACCGTTGCACTTTTTAAAATATCAGACTATTCTGGTGATATGGTGTTCGAAGTACTTTCAAAAACAGGGTTTTGTTTTAAGAAGGTGGGATGAAAAAAGCTTAGGGCTGTTGTTAAAATTACCCTGGGGAATCGGGAAAGAAATCGGGTAACATGCTGGAAGAAAACATACTGCAGTTGGTATTCCATAGCAGCCTGTTGAAATTAACTGAACTATTTCGTGACGAAGAATAAAAATGATAGCATATCTAATTGTTAACGAATTTAAAAAAATATCGATGCAGATGTTCCTATGAACTATTTTTTAACGAAATCTCGTACCCCCAGCGTTCACATGTATCTATATGTCACAAACAATAAATGGAAGGGTCAGGGGATGAGATTAATATGGTGAATATTTCATGATACAAACGTTTTGTTTTTATAGATGCAAATTTTGCTGCACAAGTAGGAGTGTATTTATTAGAACGTTCAAAAGATTTAGAAATGATCATCACAGCCACAGAAAATGCGGTCAATGAACAACGAGAAAGAGCTGATGTGAGTATATTAGTTTTAAGTAAGTTTGAACACGGAAAAGTTAAAGTTGCAATTAGAAAGAACAAAGGGAAGTCATATTCGGTAATGTTTTCGGGGAAACCTGTTTAATAAAAGTCCCAAGCACCGAGAAAACGAATTCTTTGTCCATCCTAACATACTTTTCATTTTGTTTTTTCTAGCATTTCGAAAAACAAGTTAAATATCTGCGTGACACGTTGGAAATTCAAACCAAAACTTACGACACTTTCGAAAAACAAATGGAAACGTTAACGAAAAACTATCAACAAATCAGCGAAGAATGTCGGCAATATCGGGAAAGAAATAAAAATTTATGGAAATCAGTAGAAACATTAGAATCGAAATGTGAAGAATACTTAAATGAAATTAAATCACTAAAATCTAAAGAGACTTCATACGCAACACCAATACAGTTGCATGTTCCAGTCACCAACAATATCGAAAACATATCTTACGAAGAAGTAAATTCAGACATTATATCTTTACGAGCGTTTAGCGAAGAAACTTCTCGTAAATTAGAAATCGAACGCTCGCAACGATTCAACCTAGAATATAAACTTGAACAAGCGGAAGAAATAAATGGCGATTTAAAAACTCATATAATATGGTTACAATATCGACTCAACGATGGAGAGCAAAACACGGAAAAAAGTTTTTCAATCTCAGATAAAATGTCAAAATGCAAATCGATGATTTCGTTAGACAAAATGATAACAGACGGTGACTTAAAAGCTGATTCTGAAAAGGGATACACAGAAATTAGTATAGGCCATGTACCTGAAACACCAAATCAACTCACATCGATAACAAAGCAATGCATTGATGGAAAAGAACCCACTGTTCTTGTTGATTTACTTAAAAGACTGAACAACAACGAAAGAGTGCATTTCCTGAAAAGCTTATCACAAAATGTAGTATTTGGGTCGATTCCTTTTTGTGAAGGAACAGATAGGGTGATGTGTTTTTCGATTCATAAAAACGCATGAGGTATTTTTTTTGCTAAGGAATAGAACATGGTGGTGTGGATGGATCTTAATTTCTGTGTCCTACACTACAGCTGCTTAGCCAGGCTGGGCGGAATGTGACGTGTGTTATGTTACTATAATACAGGCGAAGACTTGTGGGGCGTGACTGGTGTCACGTCTCTGATTTGGGTTCTTGAGGTGTAGCGAGAGAGTGCAGTTTTGGTTTGTTTTGTGAGACTTGTTTTTTTTTTTTTTGTTTTTGGGACAGTTTTTTGCGATATTAGTAGCGTTTTTTTCGAAGTCTGCCTTGATCTGTTTTTTATACTCAGGTCTTCTTCATATTTCTGAGTGTTTTACATTTTATTTGTGCTCGGAATGTTAGTTATGTTTTGGTGACCCTGTGGTGGTCTTAGTGGAGAAGTTTGTTTTCGGTGACTTATGGTTTGCAAAGATATCAATATTACATCGTTATGGTATCAGAGCGGAGGTTGTGTGCCTTGTTGTGTAATAATACCGCTTTTTTTTTTTCTTGACTCAAAGAGGGTTGTTATTTATAGTTATGAGATACGTTTTGAAGTCATCCTTTATATCAGAGGGCTTGTGTTTTTCTGCATTATATAATTGTTTTGTGCCGTCGATGAATCGTGTTTTGCTGATGTGATTTTGCTGTTAGAATTTTTGCGATATTGGCTTGGTGGTGTTTAAAGTGACCGTTTTGTGTTTTTTACGTGTCCAATTTATTGGATCAGTTCGTCGCCTGTAAGATTTCTTTATTTATCGTGCTTATAGGGTCTTTGGTCTTGGTGTGTGCTTCAGGTAATTTTTAATTTGTATAAGGTTGTTCTAAATTTATAACTGTGTCTGATCATGTTTTGTTTTGTATGTAATGATTTTGTGTGGCTCTTGGGTTTTTTTTGCAGCGAAATTTTTCCTTGTTTTGGTGTTTTTTTGTTTTTTTTTTTTTGAATTATGTTGTTCGTGGTTTTGTGTTTTGTTTGTTTTTTTTTTTGTCTTGTGTTATTTTTTTTTTGTTGTTTTTGTTGATTGTTTTTATTTTTCTTTTTTTGTGTTTTTGTTGAGTGTTTGTCCGGGTTTTTGTCGGGAGTAGTTGAATTAACATGTGTTCTTATACCCCCTTCATGTTATGTGTATTTTAAGTACTGATCAGGCTGCCGAGCAGGGTTGTCTTGAAAGCAAATTTCAAGCAGATGTGAAAGTCGTTAAGAGTATATGTTCTTACAGCCTGTTGGCAGTTGTATCTAAGTTCATAAGCTTAGTCCATCAGTGGCCTGCTTTACAAAAGATGAATGGTTCTGCTTAGTGTACTGAGTATGTCTGTCAGCCTTGCGCAGTTGCTGATGTAAGTGTAATTGAACCAGACTTCCTTCAGTGTTGTTGTTTCCCAATCTACCATTATGTTTAAATATGTGACTGGAAACTGTTGAATTTAATTTGTTTTATTAAATATTACCATCATCGATTGTTTTTGTGTGTCCTATAATGGCAATTGTATGCATAGGCTTTAAAATTGTTTGGAAAACAAATCGTCTAGTAGGTTGTTTGCTATGAGAGTCTTTCCTGTCCCAGTCTGAGAATTTCCTGCAGATTCTACAGCAGACGAACTTTTATTGATTTATTATTGTAAAATGAACACCAACGATAGGCATCTTCATAGTAATTGACAGGTGTGAGTCTTTTGAATTTTTTTAAACATAAACCAGTTGGTTGATAATGCTTAAAGGATTATATAGTCTTATTAATAGTCTGAAAGTGCTAATGGGGTAGATAACTTTTTTTTGAATGATCTTATTTATATCTCACAACTTTTTATGGATTCAGAAGTGGTCATGTGCAGATGTCATCTGCAAGACAGCTGTACCATACTTGGCCAGAAGTGGTCCATCTTGCAAGAAAGTGTCCATTATGCAAGAAAGTGTCATTTCGCGAAAGTGTCATCTTGCCAGAAAGTGTCCATTGGCAGAAAGTGTCAATCTTGCAGGGTGTCCATTTGCAGAAAGTGTCCTCTTGCCAAGAAGTGTCTCTTTGTTCAAGAAAGTGTCCATCTTGCCATAAGTGTGCTTATTGAGTTTACTTTCCCCATATATTTGTTTTGAGAATGTTGGAAAACTCTGGAAGTTCAAAGTCTGGGGAATTTTGAAACTCAGATAAAAGGCATCAAAGGAGCAATAAGACTACATTGAAAAACTGTGATAAAATGAAATGGGATAATCAATTCAAATATACAGCAGTTAGACGTTGTTTAAGTTCTCAACTGCTTATATTTTTTAATTATTTATTCATAGTAATTTATTAATAATAAGGGCTGGCACAAAATGTTAGCTCTAAAAATGATTGTTACAAATTTGCAACTTTTTGCATTTCATTTTAATTCCTGCTGGTGGTTGACACTATCATTGATGGAGAGGTAAGACGATAGTTGTTGCCTTAAATGTTAAAAAATAGTGGGAGGAAACTAATTTTGTGATTAGTTGATATGGGTATGCATTTTTCATTATACATGTTTGTGCACAGCGATTAAGGACAATTTAAGAATTTATATGTTAGTATGTCTCCACAGATTTCCGTGCATAAAGTAAAATGTATTTTATCAATACTCTTGTCATTGCCCTTAAGTAATTTTAAGAATTTTGGCAAAAATTGCCATTAGGTAAAAAAACAAGTTGTTGAAAAACCATAATAACCTTTTGTTTAACTATTCCATAATAAGTGTAAAATTTTGCTCAATGAGAGCGTAGCCACTGGAGTTTTTATTGGAACTTGCAGGAAACTGTAAAAGTGGTTTGGGGAGAGAAAAACTGCAACTTGATACTAACACCTTAAATATAACGAAATAATTTGAGGTTTATATTTGGGAAAAGAATTCAGACGAGAATGTCTAGAGATAGCGTAGTCATCGTATATTGGCATGGGCAGTTTTTACTTTTAGTAATAGTATTGATTTATATACATCAGAACTTGTTTCTCAATAATTTTTTTATAATTTGGATAAACACATTAATTTTTTCCTCAATTTTTTTTTTTTTTTTGAAACGATGATTATTAGTTGTCTTGTGATTCTTGGTGGTGTTACGAAAATATTATTATATATATCACAAAAGTTTTATATCCTGGTCAACGATGTATTGTAGTTTTATATGATTAGTAAATTTTTTATGGTATGACGAATAAGGAATAGATACCATTTATTAGAATTATGATTGGATATGGGGATCCTTTTTTTACTTGACAGTTATTTTAAATTCGGTTACTTCTTTGGTGGAAGTTTGAAAGACTGAGTTAAATGATACATATTTTTGTGCTAAACGCAAAATTTACTTTTATAGGTTCGTATAGTTGCTATGTTTGTGATAGTTATTGTGCAAAAGTATTTATGCAAGGTGTTCCTTGTGAAGACCGAGTGGGTGGATTGAATGAGAGAGGTAATCGTTTAATGCATTGATATTTTAATGATAGATATTTATAATAGGGATTGTATTGTGGTCTTATGTCTCTCGTTCAATACTTTCTTTTTTGTATTTGTTATGAGTGGGTAGGCTCTGTAACCAGTTTCATCCTTCTTTACAGTTATTTATTATAAATGTGGTGGTAGAGAGAAAATAGCAAAAATTTCAAATAAAATACTAATAGACTTTAAAAATGCATTCTAATTATTTATTTTTAAAATATTTTGACTTGAGAATTATGAGAATATTATGCTTGCGAGACAAACTGCAGGGTGTCTTTAATTTGTTAGGCATAGTTAAAATAGATTTCTTGTTAATCGCAGGAGTTTCTTTTTTTAAAATAGAATAACTGTTGTGATTGTTCACTGCTACACTAATCTATTTATCAAATTGTTTAGAACGAATACTAACATGAAATACGTATCATCCTACGTCAACATCTTTCTTCATAGGGCGACAGAATATTGTAGTTATTTTTACGGAGATCGAAGCGACATTTGAACGACATCTTAGAATATATATGAGACGGTTAACGATTTTGAAAACATCACTAGCACATTTATCCACACACAATCTTTTTGTTTGTAGTTATTTTATATTAATTTTTTATCTTGTATTGTATTCGGATTCTTATATTATAGGTTTTTATATTCAACTTTAAATGGTGGGTTTTTTCCGGTTGTGGCACAGCTCTTGTTACTCAGCATTCTTATTGGATTTTTTGGTATTACTGATTGATTTTTGTATGTTTGTATTATTTTTTCGAAATTAATATAATAGTAAATTGACTACACTTAACATTCGGTTATACATTTCCGGTGTTTAAAGCTTACTGCAAATTGCCACATGCTTACTGGAAATTAGACATTTTATAAATAAAGTAATTGCTCGTGTGTGACTATGCATGTTGCCTCAAAGTCGAACACCGTACAGTTATGACAGCACTCATATACACAACCATCAGATGTTTTTTTGGCGGCGTTTGCGTTTTCGTGACTTTGCGCCCTTTCGCTCTCGCTGCTTTATTTTTTAAGATATAAACTAAGGCTTTCCCTTGCAGAAGTGTTCTCCCCAGTACCAGATTGATTTAACCGGGTTTTTGTCCTTTTGGTCTTTTAGCTCTCTTCAAGGGGTATTTAATTCATAGCCCACGTACCCGGCGTGCTTCGGTGCAAACCGAAGGATACTCGGGTTTTATGTCCCACACCTGCCGAACTGCGTAGTGATGCATGCGCAGAGCTCATTCGCGTGTGTTATAACAGAAATCCTGGCTGTTGACTAACACAACTCTCACGGTTCAATTCATTTGGGGCTGTTTACAATATAAGATGGACGATAACAAGTTCCTCCAGCTGAGGGCGAAGGGTCCTCTAGGGTGCTCGTTTGGACACTGCACCTTATTCGTTCCTCCCTCATGTGGGACACACAGTCGTATAAGTTCTCCTCTACTTATAGCTGTAGAACTGAACAGCGTTTTACCTTGGTTAGGTACACTCATTGCTGCAATTGGCACTTTGTGTTTCTTTTGTGTTCCGACTTCCTATATTTTTCTCATACTATTTTATCGTGGGGGTTTTTACTTTTCTGCGACCTTCATTAGCGCTGGCGTTCAGGTGTGTCTTTACTACTATATTCTTTTTCTTTGTTTTTCGCTGAGAGTCCTTCCGGAATAAGAGGCTGATTCTGCTCTTTCCTACATTAGCATTCCCTTTCGCTCGCACCTGGCTTTTAGCTCCCTTTGCTCCGTTCTGTGTTTTCCTGATATTCATATCTTATGTAGGGCTAGAATTTCTGTGCTTTGGCCTTGGCAAGGCGTTTATGCCGTATAATGATTGGTCCGAGCTCTTGCCTTTCGTTTTTTTTTTATCTGAATTGGTCTTTTTTGCGCCCGCAGGTTTGTTCCCGCCTTCTATGTTTAGTCCGGTGACCTGGGTCCCAACCCCGACCTTCCATCCTCTGCATTGGAGTTGACCCTTGCAATGGCTGATGGGGCGTATCAGCAAGACCGCTTCTGCCATTTAGGTCTCCACTTTTCTCTCACCTTGTTCCGTTCCGTTTACCCTTTCTGGTCGCCCTGTTCGTTCTCTCGCCTCACTGCCCCTCAGCTTCAACTGCTGGCACCATGACCCATTGGGCCGACTGCCATTGTTTACCATTCAGCACTTTCGCTTTCGCGCTTTTGCTACTTTGGCGTGGAAGATTTCTACCTTGCTTTTGCCATTTTACCGCGGGTGGGCTGCCATTCTCTCGCGGCTGCCTCGTCCGCCGGCTGCGGAGTTGTTTCCCAACGATACGCTCCTCCCGGGCTGGCAACAATCATCTGGTGGTTCTCCGGACATCACGTGCTCTCGTCGGGGTAGCCCATTCATTTGGTCACTTTGCGTGTGACTCATTTCAGCAAGTGGAAAATTGTGTTATTTTTATGTACCTTATGTGTGGTCTTATGTCTCCAGACGCATTTCGCAGAGCTGGCGCTGTGAGCGACACCCATCTACAAGACACACAACTCACATCATGTATTCTCACTACAGTGGTTGCAACTGTCTTTCTGTAATATTGGATTTTTATTGCGTGAACACTTTTTCGTGTGGGAATTTTCCATTCCACCCCTACGACCTATTGACGGTGTATATTCTTTAACTAACGCGTTCCACCAGACCTCTTCCTTTTTATTATCAATTCCGCACACCAGTGTTTTCTGACTTCCTTCTATCTCGGGCTGGCAAACTTTCTTCCACTGACAATGTGTAACAGGGTCGTTTGTCATTTCAATAAAGTGCCGTTGTCACACTGTGCTTCGGTTGTCGCCTTCTTCTGGACTGTTCGTTATAGATCAACACGATGTGCAGGCCTTCCTGGGGTTGCCGTTAGATCCTGCATTAAGTTCTTCATACCTTTCTCCCTTTTTTTCCACTGTTGGAGAATGATGTTGGATGCCCACTGCTGTTGGCTGCAGCGACAACCATTTGCTGGATTTTGTGGGAACTGGCATATTATCCACACACTCTTTCGCCGCATAAGAGGTTCCATTCCTAGTCTGCCCTGGTGGACGGTATTGGCACTCTCATGCAGCTGCTGTATTAGTTGGCTCTGGAACTGCTTTATAGAACTTTTCGGGCGCTGAACCCCACCCGGGCGACACCCAGACGAGTGGCTCGAAGGCGGGCACCCACCTGGGCACTTTCTTCATCTCACTTCATCATTTTGGTCACTACGATAATGACAGCTAGTTACACGCCACAGCTTCGGCTTTAGGCATGTTTCGATGGCTGTGGGGGCTTTCTTTTCTCTTCTGCATCTCCATTTGCCTCTCTTCAATTCCCAATTCCATTCCCCATTTTCGCACAAAATTCGGGAATTATTTACATAACTGTTGGCTACACGTAACTTGACAGGCCACATGCACCCTCTTCCTGAAAGATATTCCCGAACTACACAGATAGACAGCCTTCGGTTTGAACTACTTAGCACGAATAACTGTTGGATGACATGTTTAGACGCGATCTTTACTTTCATCAAATCGGTCCACGATTTTTTTTCTTCTTTTTTGGGAAAAAATTGTTCAAAATGTGTTTCTGCAATTATTGTAAAGTGAGAATGGGCAAATCAGTCACACATTTCGTCCAATTACAAAAATTGCATGTTTGAGTGAAATGGTATATGAGACATCAGGTTTAGCCTTCGCCTTTCTTTAAACTTATGTATCAGAAAAGACTGATTTTGTTTGATTTATTGTTGTCTATTGGTAGCTTTGCAAACAGATAACTCATTCTGTTCAACGATCAAAGTAAAACTAAAGAGAGGATAACGCCACTCGTGGATTTACGGAATTAGTGGGTTATTATTATGATTTACTTATGGTTTACGATGGCTGTTTGTTGGTTTTTGTTTGTATGTGAATTGAATGTTTGGAGTTTATTGTTGTTGGTTGTCTCGTTGTTTTTGTCTTCATGTAGTTTTGTGTTCTATCACGTTATTTAAATGTTTATGCACAAAGGCTTTTATCAGGGGAGGCTGACACCAACATAAACGGATAAATATCACGATTATGTGGGTCAAAGTTCTCCTGGGTCTGTTTTCTTGTTGGAATTGCGAGGTTTTTGGTAACGACGGAAAAAAATGACGACAAGTGATTTATTTTGGATGTGGAGCAAACTTAATTTATTAGACAGAATATTATATGTCGTATATTGTTACTAAATTTAATATTAATAATATTTATAAATTGATAATTTTTAGTGAACTAATAAGTTTTTTTAGTAATATTATTTTAGATTTAAATTAACTTGTAAATCAATTCGTATTTATTTTCTCATTTAATAATTTCTCAGTGATATTTTCACTTTTCAAATTCAGCAACATTTCGCGATAATTTGATAATGTTCTTCCTGGTACTATCACTCATTGTTATAATTATAGCATTTAACGTAGTGTGTTGTTTTTGTAGCTGTGACACACATCTGGCAGCACTGGTTTTTTTTTTTCGCG
>JASGCC010002667.1:0-27335 GCA_030067915.1 Hydractinia echinata
TAATGTGTAGTTTTTGAAACTGTCTCTATTTCTTTCAGCGCGCGCTAACGGCTAGGATTGGTCCCAGTAAAAATGACTTATTTATCTAAATTTTTAAATAAAGCGCTACCACAGCGCCAGTGTAATCGCTGAGTTCAGCAATCATGTCAAATTAAGAAGAATGTTATTTCTTGGAGTCCAATTGTCTCATTTATCACATTTATAAGGTCAAAGTCCAAAATCAGTTCAATTAAGTCCCACAGTCAATCGTTTCACTGTTAAAAGCGATGCAACCTAGTAATATCAGAAAAATATCGCTAAATACATGTTGGTACGAATATGTGACGCAACCGTTGTAACTCAAACGGACTGATACCGTTAGAAAGTCAATGAAATGTAGTTTTTGAAACTGTCTCTATTTCTTCAGCGCGCGCTAACGGCTAGGATTGGTCCCAGTAAAAATGACTATTATCTAAATTTTTAAATAAAGCGCTACCACAGCGCCCAGTGTAATTGCTGAGTTCCAGCAATCATGTCAAATTAAGAAGAATGTTATTTCTTGGAGTCCAATTGTCTCATTTATCACATTTATAAGGTCAAAGTCCAAAATCAGTTCAATTAAGTCCACAGTCAATCGTTTCACTGTTAAAAGCGATGCAACCTAGTAATATCAGAAAATATCGCTAAATACATGTTGGTACGAATATGTGACGCAACCGTTGTAACTCAAACGGACTGATACCGTTAGAAAGTCAATGAAATGTAGTTTTTGAAACTGTCTCTATTTCTTCAGCGCGCGCTAACGGCTAGGATTGGTCCCACAGTAAAAATGACTTATTTATCTAAATTTTTAAATAAAGCGCTACCACAGCGCCCAGTGTAATTGCTGAGTTCCAGCAATCATGTCAAATTAAGAAGAATGTTATTTCTTGGAGTCCAATTGTCTCATTTATCACATTTATAAGGTCAAAGTCCAAAATCAGTTCAATTAAGTCCCACAGTCAATCGTTTCACTGTTAAAAGCGATGCAACCTAGTAATATCAGAAAAATATCGCTAAATACATGTTGGTACGAATATGTGACGCAACCGTTGTAACTCAAACGGACTGATACCGTTAGAAAGTCAATGAAATGTAGTTTTTGAAACTGTCTCTATTTCTTCAGCGCGCGCTAACGGCTAGGATTGGTCCCACAGTAAAAATGACTTATTTATCTAAATTTTTAAATAAAGCGCTACCACAGCGCCCAGTGTAATTGCTGAGTTCCAGCAATCATGTCAAATTAAGAAGAATGTTATTTCTTGGAGTCCAATTGTCTCATTTATCACATTTATAAGGTCAAAGTCCAAAATCAGTTCAATTAAGTCCCACAGTCAATCGTTTCACTGTTAAAAGCGATGCAACCTAGTAATATCAGAAAAATATCGCTAAATACATGTTGGTACGAATATGTGACGCAACCGTTGTAACTCAAACGGACTGATACCGTTAGAAAGTCAATGAAATGTAGTTTTTGAAACTGTCTCTATTTCTTCAGCGCCGCTAACGGCTAGGATTGGTCCCACAGTAAAAATGACTTATTTATCTAAATTTTTAAATAAAGCGCTACCACAGCGCCCAGTGTAATTGCTGAGTTCCAGCAATCATGTCAAATTAAGAAGAATGTTATTTCTTGGAGTCCAATTGTCTCATTTATCACATTTATAAGGTCAAAGTCCAAAATCAGTTCAATTAAGTCCCACAGTCAATCGTTTCACTGTTAAAAGCGATGCAACCTAGTAATATCAGAAAAATATCGCTAAATACATGTTGGTACGAATATGTGACGCAACCGTTGTAACTCAAACGGACTGATACCGTTAGAAAGTCAATGAAATGTAGTTTTTGAAACTGTCTCTATTTCTTCAGCGCGCGCTAACGGCTAGGATTGGTCCCACAGTAAAAAATGACTTATTTATCTAAATTTTTAAATAAAGCGCTACCACAGCGCCCAGTGTAATTGCTGAGTTCCAGCAATCATGTCAAATTAAGAAGAATGTTATTTCTTGGAGTCCAATTGTCTCATTTATCACATTTATAAGGTCAAAGTCCAAAATCAGTTCAATTAAGTCCCACAGTCAATCGTTTCACTGTTAAAAGCGATGCAACCTAGTAATATCAGAAAAATATCGCTAAATACATGTTGGTACGAATATGTGACGCAACCGTTGTAACTCAAACGGACTGATACCGTTAGAAAGTCAATGAAATGTAGTTTTTGAAACTGTCTCTATTTCTTCAGCGCGCGCTAACGGCTAGGATTGGTCCCACAGTAAAAATGACTTATTTATCTAAATTTTTAAATAAAGCGCTACCACAGCGCCCAGTGTAATTGCTGAGTTCCAGCAATCATGTCAAATTAAGAAGAATGTTATTTCTTGGAGTCCAATTGTCTCATTTATCACATTTATAAGGTCAAAGTCCAAAATCAGTTCAATTAAGTCCCACAGTCAATCGTTTCACTGTTAAAAGCGATGCAACCTAGTAATATCAGAAAAATATCGCTAAATACATGTTGGTACGAATATGTGACGCAACCGTTGTAACTCAAACGGACTGATACCGTTAGAAAGTCAATGAAATGTAGTTTTTGAAACTGTCTCTATTTCTTCAGCGCGCGCTAACGGCTAGGATTGGTCCCACAGTAAAAATGACTTATTTATCTAAATTTTTAAATAAAGCGCTACCACAGCGCCCAGTGTAATTGCTGAGTTCCAGCAATCATGTCAAATTAAGAAGAATGTTATTTCTTGGAGTCCAATTGTCTCATTTATCACATTTATAAGGTCAAAGTCCAAAATCAGTTCAATTAAGTCCCACAGTCAATCGTTTCACTGTTAAAAGCGATGCAACCTAGTAATATCAGAAAAATATCGCTAAATACATGTTGGTACGAATATGTGACGCAACCGTTGTAACTCAAACGGACTGATACCGTTAGAAAGTCAATGAAATGTAGTTTTTGAAACTGTCTCTATTTCTTCAGCGCGCGCTAACGGCTAGGATTGGTCCCACAGTAAAAATGACTTATTTATCTAAATTTTTAAATAAAGCGCTACCACAGCGCCCAGTGTAATTGCTGAGTTCCAGCAATCATGTCAAATTAAGAAGAATGTTATTTCTTGGAGTCCAATTGTCTCATTTATCACATTTATAAGGTCAAAGTCCAAAATCAGTTCAATTAAGTCCCACAGTCAATCGTTTCACTGTTAAAAGCGATGCAACCTAGTAATATCAGAAAAATATCGCTAAATACATGTTGGTACGAATATGTGACGCAACCGTTGTAACTCAAACGGACTGATACCGTTAGAAAGTCAATGAAATGTAGTTTTTGAAACTGTCTCTATTTCTTCAGCGCGCGCTAACGGCTAGGATTGGTCCCACAGTAAAAAATGACTTATTTATCTAAATTTTTAAATAAAGCGCTACCACAGCGCCCAGTGTAATTGCTGAGTTCCAGCAATCATGTCAAATTAAGAAGAATGTTATTTCTTGGAGTCCAATTGTCTCATTTATCACATTTATAAGGTCAAAGTCCAAAATCAGTTCAATTAAGTCCCACAGTCAATCGTTTCACTGTTAAAAGCGATGCAACCTAGTAATATCAGAAAAATATCGCTAAATACATGTTGGTACGAATATGTGACGCAACCGTTGTAACTCAAACGGACTGATACCGTTAGAAAGTCAATGAAATGTAGTTTTTGAAACTGTCTCTATTTCTTCAGCGCGCGCTAACGGCTAGGATTGGTCCCACAGTAAAAAATGACTTATTTATCTAAATTTTTAAATAAAGCGCTACCACAGCGCCCAGTGTAATTGCTGAGTTCCAGCAATCATGTCAAATTAAGAAGAATGTTATTTCTTGGAGTCCAATTGTCTCATTTATCACATTTATAAGGTCAAAGTCCAAAATCAGTTCAATTAAGTCCCACAGTCAATCGTTTCACTGTTAAAAGCGATGCAACCTAGTAATATCAGAAAAATATCGCTAAATACATGTTGGTACGAATATGTGACGCAACCGTTGTAACTCAAACGGACTGATACCGTTAGAAAGTCAATGAAATGTAGTTTTTGAAACTGTCTCTATTTCTTCAGCGCGCGCTAACGGCTAGGATTGGTCCCACAGTAAAAATGACTTATTTATCTAAATTTTTAAATAAAGCGCTACCACAGCGCCCAGTGTAATTGCTGAGTTCCAGCAATCATGTCAAATTAAGAAGAATGTTATTTCTTGGAGTCCAATTGTCTCATTTATCACATTTATAAGGTCAAAGTCCAAAATCAGTTCAATTAAGTCCCACAGTCAATCGTTTCACTGTTAAAAGCGATGCAACCTAGTAATATCAGAAAAATATCGCTAAATACATGTTGGTACGAATATGTGACGCAACCGTTGTAACTCAAACGGACTGATACCGTTAGAAAGTCAATGAAATGTAGTTTTTGAAACTGTCTCTATTTCTTCAGCGCGCGCTAACGGCTAGGATTGGTCCCACAGTAAAAATGACTTATTTATCTAAATTTTTAAATAAAGCGCTACCACAGCGCCCAGTGTAATTGCTGAGTTCCAGCAATCATGTCAAATTAAGAAGAATGTTATTTCTTGGAGTCCAATTGTCTCATTTATCACATTTATAAGGTCAAAGTCCAAAATCAGTTCAATTAAGTCCCACAGTCAATCGTTTCACTGTTAAAAGCGATGCAACCTAGTAATATCAGAAAAATATCGCTAAATACATGTTGGTACGAATATGTGACGCAACCGTTGTAACTCAAACGGACTGATACCGTTAGAAAGTCAATGAAATGTAGTTTTTGAAACTGTCTCTATTTCTTCAGCGCGCGCTAACGGCTAGGATTGGTCCCACAGTAAAAAATGACTTATTTATCTAAATTTTTAAATAAAGCGCTACCACAGCGCCCAGTGTAATTGCTGAGTTCCAGCAATCATGTCAAATTAAGAAGAATGTTATTTCTTGGAGTCCAATTGTCTCATTTATCACATTTATAAGGTCAAAGTCCAAAATCAGTTCAATTAAGTCCCACAGTCAATCGTTTCACTGTTAAAAGCGATGCAACCTAGTAATATCAGAAAAATATCGCTAAATACATGTTGGTACGAATATGTGACGCAACCGTTGTAACTCAAACGGACTGATACCGTTAGAAAGTCAATGAAATGTAGTTTTTGAAACTGTCTCTATTTCTTCAGCGCGCGCTAACGGCTAGGATTGGTCCCACAGTAAAAAATGACTTATTTATCTAAATTTTTAAATAAAGCGCTACCACAGCGCCCAGTGTAATTGCTGAGTTCCAGCAATCATGTCAAATTAAGAAGAATGTTATTTCTTGGAGTCCAATTGTCTCATTTATCACATTTATAAGGTCAAAGTCCAAAATCAGTTCAATTAAGTCCCACAGTCAATCGTTTCACTGTTAAAAGCGATGCAACCTAGTAATATCAGAAAAATATCGCTAAATACATGTTGGTACGAATATGTGACGCAACCGTTGTAACTCAAACGGACTGATACCGTTAGAAAGTCAATGAAATGTAGTTTTTGAAACTGTCTCTATTTCTTCAGCGCGCGCTAACGGCTAGGATTGGTCCCACAGTAAAAATGACTTATTTATCTAAATTTTTAAATAAAGCGCTACCACAGCGCCCAGTGTAATTGCTGAGTTCCAGCAATCATGTCAAATTAAGAAGAATGTTATTTCTTGGAGTCCAATTGTCTCATTTATCACATTTATAAGGTCAAAGTCCAAAATCAGTTCAATTAAGTCCCACAGTCAATCGTTTCACTGTTAAAAGCGATGCAACCTAGTAATATCAGAAAAATATCGCTAAATACATGTTGGTACGAATATGTGACGCAACCGTTGTAACTCAAACGGACTGATACCGTTAGAAAGTCAATGAAATGTAGTTTTTGAAACTGTCTCTATTTCTTCAGCGCGCGCTAACGGCTAGGATTGGTCCCACAGTAAAAAATGACTTATTTATCTAAATTTTTAAATAAAGCGCTACCACAGCGCCCAGTGTAATTGCTGAGTTCCAGCAATCATGTCAAATTAAGAAGAATGTTATTTCTTGGAGTCCAATTGTCTCATTTATCACATTTATAAGGTCAAAGTCCAAAATCAGTTCAATTAAGTCCCACAGTCAATCGTTTCACTGTTAAAAGCGATGCAACCTAGTAATATCAGAAAAATATCGCTAAATACATGTTGGTACGAATATGTGACGCAACCGTTGTAACTCAAACGGACTGATACCGTTAGAAAGTCAATGAAATGTAGTTTTTGAAACTGTCTCTATTTCTTCAGCGCGCGCTAACGGCTAGGATTGGTCCCACAGTAAAAAATGACTTATTTATCTAAATTTTTAAATAAAGCGCTACCACAGCGCCCAGTGTAATTGCTGAGTTCCAGCAATCATGTCAAATTAAGAAGAATGTTATTTCTTGGAGTCCAATTGTCTCATTTATCACATTTATAAGGTCAAAGTCCAAAATCAGTTCAATTAAGTCCCACAGTCAATCGTTTCACTGTTAAAAGCGATGCAACCTAGTAATATCAGAAAAATATCGCTAAATACATGTTGGTACGAATATGTGACGCAACCGTTGTAACTCAAACGGACTGATACCGTTAGAAAGTCAATGAAATGTAGTTTTTGAAACTGTCTCTATTTCTTCAGCGCGCGCTAACGGCTAGGATTGGTCCCACAGTAAAAATGACTTATTTATCTAAATTTTTAAATAAAGCGCTACCACAGCGCCCAGTGTAATTGCTGAGTTCCAGCAATCATGTCAAATTAAGAAGAATGTTATTTCTTGGAGTCCAATTGTCTCATTTATCACATTTATAAGGTCAAAGTCCAAAATCAGTTCAATTAAGTCCCACAGTCAATCGTTTCACTGTTAAAAGCGATGCAACCTAGTAATATCAGAAAAATATCGCTAAATACATGTTGGTACGAATATGTGACGCAACCGTTGTAACTCAAACGGACTGATACCGTTAGAAAGTCAATGAAATGTAGTTTTTGAAACTGTCTCTATTTCTTCAGCGCGCGCTAACGGCTAGGATTGGTCCCACAGTAAAAAATGACTTATTTATCTAAATTTTTAAATAAAGCGCTACCACAGCGCCCAGTGTAATTGCTGAGTTCCAGCAATCATGTCAAATTAAGAAGAATGTTATTTCTTGGAGTCCAATTGTCTCATTTATCACATTTATAAGGTCAAAGTCCAAAATCAGTTCAATTAAGTCCCACAGTCAATCGTTTCACTGTTAAAAGCGATGCAACCTAGTAATATCAGAAAAATATCGCTAAATACATGTTGGTACGAATATGTGACGCAACCGTTGTAACTCAAACGGACTGATACCGTTAGAAAGTCAATGAAATGTAGTTTTTGAAACTGTCTCTATTTCTTCAGCGCGCGCTAACGGCTAGGATTGGTCCCACAGTAAAAAATGACTTATTTATCTAAATTTTTAAATAAAGCGCTACCACAGCGCCCAGTGTAATTGCTGAGTTCCAGCAATCATGTCAAATTAAGAAGAATGTTATTTCTTGGAGTCCAATTGTCTCATTTATCACATTTATAAGGTCAAAGTCCAAAATCAGTTCAATTAAGTCCCACAGTCAATCGTTTCACTGTTAAAAGCGATGCAACCTAGTAATATCAGAAAAATATCGCTAAATACATGTTGGTACGAATATGTGACGCAACCGTTGTAACTCAAACGGACTGATACCGTTAGAAAGTCAATGAAATGTAGTTTTTGAAACTGTCTCTATTTCTTCAGCGCGCGCTAACGGCTAGGATTGGTCCCACAGTAAAAAATGACTTATTTATCTAAATTTTTAAATAAAGCGCTACCACAGCGCCCAGTGTAATTGCTGAGTTCCAGCAATCATGTCAAATTAAGAAGAATGTTATTTCTTGGAGTCCAATTGTCTCATTTATCACATTTATAAGGTCAAAGTCCAAAATCAGTTCAATTAAGTCCCACAGTCAATCGTTTCACTGTTAAAAGCGATGCAACCTAGTAATATCAGAAAAATATCGCTAAATACATGTTGGTACGAATATGTGACGCAACCGTTGTAACTCAAACGGACTGATACCGTTAGAAAGTCAATGAAATGTAGTTTTTGAAACTGTCTCTATTTCTTCAGCGCGCGCTAACGGCTAGGATTGGTCCCACAGTAAAAATGACTTATTTATCTAAATTTTTAAATAAAGCGCTACCACAGCGCCCAGTGTAATTGCTGAGTTCCAGCAATCATGTCAAATTAAGAAGAATGTTATTTCTTGGAGTCCAATTGTCTCATTTATCACATTTATAAGGTCAAAGTCCAAAATCAGTTCAATTAAGTCCCACAGTCAATCGTTTCACTGTTAAAAGCGATGCAACCTAGTAATATCAGAAAAATATCGCTAAATACATGTTGGTACGAATATGTGACGCAACCGTTGTAACTCAAACGGACTGATACCGTTAGAAAGTCAATGAAATGTAGTTTTTGAAACTGTCTCTATTTCTTCAGCGCGCGCTAACGGCTAGGATTGGTCCCACAGTAAAAAATGACTTATTTATCTAAATTTTTAAATAAAGCGCTACCACAGCGCCCAGTGTAATTGCTGAGTTCCAGCAATCATGTCAAATTAAGAAGAATGTTATTTCTTGGAGTCCAATTGTCTCATTTATCACATTTATAAGGTCAAAGTCCAAAATCAGTTCAATTAAGTCCCACAGTCAATCGTTTCACTGTTAAAAGCGATGCAACCTAGTAATATCAGAAAAATATCGCTAAATACATGTTGGTACGAATATGTGACGCAACCGTTGTAACTCAAACGGACTGATACCGTTAGAAAGTCAATGAAATGTAGTTTTTGAAACTGTCTCTATTTCTTCAGCGCGCGCTAACGGCTAGGATTGGTCCCACAGTAAAAAATGACTTATTTATCTAAATTTTTAAATAAAGCGCTACCACAGCGCCCAGTGTAATTGCTGAGTTCCAGCAATCATGTCAAATTAAGAAGAATGTTATTTCTTGGAGTCCAATTGTCTCATTTATCACATTTATAAGGTCAAAGTCCAAAATCAGTTCAATTAAGTCCCACAGTCAATCGTTTCACTGTTAAAAGCGATGCAACCTAGTAATATCAGAAAAATATCGCTAAATACATGTTGGTACGAATATGTGACGCAACCGTTGTAACTCAAACGGACTGATACCGTTAGAAAGTCAATGAAATGTAGTTTTTGAAACTGTCTCTATTTCTTCAGCGCGCGCTAACGGCTAGGATTGGTCCCACAGTAAAAAATGACTTATTTATCTAAATTTTTAAATAAAGCGCTACCACAGCGCCCAGTGTAATTGCTGAGTTCCAGCAATCATGTCAAATTAAGAAGAATGTTATTTCTTGGAGTCCAATTGTCTCATTTATCACATTTATAAGGTCAAAGTCCAAAATCAGTTCAATTAAGTCCCACAGTCAATCGTTTCACTGTTAAAAGCGATGCAACCTAGTAATATCAGAAAAATATCGCTAAATACATGTTGGTACGAATATGTGACGCAACCGTTGTAACTCAAACGGACTGATACCGTTAGAAAGTCAATGAAATGTAGTTTTTGAAACTGTCTCTATTTCTTCAGCGCGCGCTAACGGCTAGGATTGGTCCCACAGTAAAAATGACTTATTTATCTAAATTTTTAAATAAAGCGCTACCACAGCGCCCAGTGTAATTGCTGAGTTCCAGCAATCATGTCAAATTAAGAAGAATGTTATTTCTTGGAGTCCAATTGTCTCATTTATCACATTTATAAGGTCAAAGTCCAAAATCAGTTCAATTAAGTCCCACAGTCAATCGTTTCACTGTTAAAAGCGATGCAACCTAGTAATATCAGAAAAATATCGCTAAATACATGTTGGTACGAATATGTGACGCAACCGTTGTAACTCAAACGGACTGATACCGTTAGAAAGTCAATGAAATGTAGTTTTTGAAACTGTCTCTATTTCTTCAGCGCGCGCTAACGGCTAGGATTGGTCCCACAGTAAAAATGACTTATTTATCTAAATTTTTAAATAAAGCGCTACCACAGCGCCCAGTGTAATTGCTGAGTTCCAGCAATCATGTCAAATTAAGAAGAATGTTATTTCTTGGAGTCCAATTGTCTCATTTATCACATTTATAAGGTCAAAGTCCAAAATCAGTTCAATTAAGTCCCACAGTCAATCGTTTCACTGTTAAAAGCGATGCAACCTAGTAATATCAGAAAAATATCGCTAAATACATGTTGGTACGAATATGTGACGCAACCGTTGTAACTCAAACGGACTGATACCGTTAGAAAGTCAATGAAATGTAGTTTTTGAAACTGTCTCTATTTCTTCAGCGCGCTAACGGCTAGGATTGGTCCCACAGTAAAAAATGACTTATTTATCTAAATTTTTAAATAAAGCGCTACCACAGCGCCCAGTGTAATTGCTGAGTTCCAGCAATCATGTCAAATTAAGAAGAATGTTATTTCTTGGAGTCCAATTGTCTCATTTATCACATTTATAAGGTCAAAGTCCAAAATCAGTTCAATTAAGTCCCACAGTCAATCGTTTCACTGTTAAAAGCGATGCAACCTAGTAATATCAGAAAAATATCGCTAAATACATGTTGGTACGAATATGTGACGCAACCGTTGTAACTCAAACGGACTGATACCGTTAGAAAGTCAATGAAATGTAGTTTTTGAAACTGTCTCTATTTCTTCAGCGCGCGCTAACGGCTAGGATTGGTCCCACAGTAAAAAATGACTTATTTATCTAAATTTTTAAATAAAGCGCTACCACAGCGCCCAGTGTAATTGCTGAGTTCCAGCAATCATGTCAAATTAAGAAGAATGTTATTTCTTGGAGTCCAATTGTCTCATTTATCACATTTATAAGGTCAAAGTCCAAAATCAGTTCAATTAAGTCCCACAGTCAATCGTTTCACTGTTAAAAGCGATGCAACCTAGTAATATCAGAAAAATATCGCTAAATACATGTTGGTACGAATATGTGACGCAACCGTTGTAACTCAAACGGACTGATACCGTTAGAAAGTCAATGAAATGTAGTTTTTGAAACTGTCTCTATTTCTTCAGCGCGCGCTAACGGCTAGGATTGGTCCCACAGTAAAAATGACTTATTTATCTAAATTTTTAAATAAAGCGCTACCACAGCGCCCAGTGTAATTGCTGAGTTCCAGCAATCATGTCAAATTAAGAAGAATGTTATTTCTTGGAGTCCAATTGTCTCATTTATCACATTTATAAGGTCAAAGTCCAAAATCAGTTCAATTAAGTCCCACAGTCAATCGTTTCACTGTTAAAAGCGATGCAACCTAGTAATATCAGAAAAATATCGCTAAATACATGTTGGTACGAATATGTGACGCAACCGTTGTAACTCAAACGGACTGATACCGTTAGAAAGTCAATGAAATGTAGTTTTTGAAACTGTCTCTATTTCTTCAGCGCACGCTAACGGCTAGGATTGGTCCCACAGTAAAAATGACTTATTTATCTAAATTTTTAAATAAAGCGCTACCACAGCGCCCAGTGTAATTGCTGAGTTCCAGCAATCATGTCAAATTAAGAAGAATGTTATTTCTTGGAGTCCAATTGTCTCATTTATCACATTTATAAGGTCAAAGTCCAAAATCAGTTCAATTAAGTCCCACAGTCAATCGTTTCACTGTTAAAAGCGATGCAACCTAGTAATATCAGAAAAATATCGCTAAATACATGTTGGTACGAATATGTGACGCAACCGTTGTAACTCAAACGGACTGATACCGTTAGAAAGTCAATGAAATGTAGTTTTTGAAACTGTCTCTATTTCTTCAGCGCGCGCTAACGGCTAGGATTGGTCCCACAGTGAAAAATGACTTATTTATCTAAATTTTTAAATAAAGCGCTACCACAGCGCCCAGTGTAATTGCTGAGTTCCAGCAATCATGTCAAATTAAGAAGAATGTTATTTCTTGGAGTCCAATTGTCTCATTTATCACATTTATAAGGTCAAAGTCCAAAATCAGTTCAATTAAGTCCCACAGTCAATCGTTTCACTGTTAAAAGCGATGCAACCTAGTAATATCAGAAAAATATCGCTAAATACATGTTGGTACGAATATGTGACGCAACCGTTGTAACTCAAACGGACTGATACCGTTAGAAAGTCAATGAAATGTAGTTTTTGAAACTGTCTCTATTTCTTCAGCGCGCGCTAACGGCTAGGATTGGTCCCACAGTGAAAAATGACTTATTTATCTAAATTTTTAAATAAAGCGCTACCACAGCGCCCAGTGTAATTGCTGAGTTCCAGCAATCATGTCAAATTAAGAAGAATGTTATTTCTTAGTCCAATTGTCTCATTTATCACATTTATAAGGTCAAAGTCCAAAATCAGTTCAATTAAGTCCCACAGTCAATCGTTTCACTGTTAAAAGCGATGCAACCTAGTAATATCAGAAAAATATCGCTAAATACATGTTGGTACGAATATGTGACGCAACCGTTGTAACTCAAACGGACTGATACCGTTAGAAAGTCAATGAAATGTAGTTTTTGAAACTGTCTCTATTTCTTCAGCGCACGCTAACGGCTAGGATTGGTCCCACAGTGAAAAATGACTTATTTATCTAAATTTTTAAATAAAGCGCTACCACAGCGCCCAGTGTAATTGCTGAGTTCCAGCAATCATGTCAAATTAAGAAGAATGTTATTTCTTGGAGTCCAATTGTCTCATTTATCACATTTATAAGGTCAAAGTCCAAAATCAGTTCAATTAAGTCCCACAGTCAATCGTTTCACTGTTAAAAGCGATGCAACCTAGTAATATCAGAAAAATATCGCTAAATACATGTTGGTACGAATATGTGACGCAACCGTTGTAACTCAAACGGACTGATACCGTTAGAAAGTCAATGAAATGTAGTTTTTGAAACTGTCTCTATTTCTTCAGCGCGCGCTAACGGCTGGATTGGTCCCACAGTGAAAAATGACTTATTTATCTAAATTTTTAAATAAAGCGCTACAGCGCCCAGTGTAATTGCTGAGTTCCAGCAATCATGTCAAATTAAGAAGAATGTTATTTCTTATAGTCCAATTGTCTAATTTATCATATTTATAAGGTCAAAGTCCAAACCAGTTCAATTAAGTCCCACAGTCAATCGTTTCACTGTTAAAAGCGATGCAACCTAGTAATATCAGAAAAATATCGCTAAATACATGTTGGTACGAATATGTGACGCAACCGTTGTAACTCAAACGGACTGATACCGTTAGAAAGTCAACTTCTTTCTAACGGTATCAGTCCGTTTGAGTTACAACGGTTGCGTCACATATTCGTACCAACATGTATTTAGCGATATTTTTCTGATATTACTAGGTTGCATCGCTTTTAACAGTGAAACGATTGACTGTGGGACTTAATTGAACTGATTTTGGACTTTGACCTTATAAATGTGATAAATGAGACAATTGGACTCCAAGAAATAACATTCTTCTTAATTTGACATGATTGCTGGAACTCAGCAATTACACTGGGCGCTGTGGTAGCGCTTTATTTAAAAATTTAGATAAATAAGTCATTTTTCACTGTGGGACCAATCCTAGCCGTTAGCGTGCGCTGAAGAAATAGAGACAGTTTCAAAAACTACATTTCATTGACTTTCTAACGGTATCAGTCCGTTTGAGTTACAACGGTTGCGTCACATATTCGTACCAACATGTATTTAGCGATATTTTTCTGATATTACTAGGTTGCATCGCTTTTAACAGTGAAACGATTGACTGTGGGACTTAATTGAACTGATTTTGGACTTTGACCTTATAAATGTGATAAATGAGACAATTGGACTCCAAGAAATAACATTCTTCTTAATTTGACATGATTGCTGGAACTCAGCAATTACACTGGGCGCTGTGGTAGCGCTTTATTTAAAAATTTAGATAAATAAGTCATTTTTCACTGTGGGACCAATCCTAGCCGTTAGCGCGCGCTGAAGAAATAGAGACAGTTTCAAAAACTACATTTCATTGACTTTCTAACGGTATCAGTCCGTTTGAGTTACAACGGTTGCGTCACATATTCGTACCAACATGTATTTAGCGATATTTTTCTGATATTACTAGGTTGCATCGCTTTTAACAGTGAAACGATTGACTGTGGGACTTAATTGAACTGATTTTGGACTTTGACCTTATAAATGTGATAAATGAGACAATTGGACTCCAAGAAATAACATTCTTCTTAATTTGACATGATTGCTGGAACTCAGCAATTACACTGGGCGCTGTGGTAGCGCTTTATTTAAAAATTTAGATAAATAAGTCATTTTTCACTGTGGGACCAATCCTAGCCGTTAGCGCGCGCTGAAGAAATAGAGACAGTTTCAAAAACTACATTTCATTGACTTTCTAACGGTATCAGTCCGTTTGAGTTACAACGGTTGCGTCACATATTCGTACCAACATGTATTTAGCGATATTTTTCTGATATTACTAGGTTGCATCGCTTTTAACAGTGAAACGATTGACTGTGGGACTTAATTGAACTGATTTTGGACTTTGACCTTATAAATGTGATAAATGAGACAATTGGACTCCAAGAAATAACATTCTTCTTAATTTGACATGATTGCTGGAACTCAGCAATTACACTGGGCGCTGTGGTAGCGCTTTATTTAAAAATTTAGATAAATAAGTCATTTTTACTGTGGGACCAATCCTAGCCGTTAGCGCGCGCTGAAGAAATAGAGACAGTTTCAAAAACTACATTTCATTGACTTTCTAACGGTATCAGTCCGTTTGAGTTACAACGGTTGCGTCACATATTCGTACCAACATGTATTTAGCGATATTTTTCTGATATTACTAGGTTGCATCGCTTTTAACAGTGAAACGATTGACTGTGGGACTTAATTGAACTGATTTTGGACTTTGACCTTATAAATGTGATAAATGAGACAATTGGACTCCAAGAAATAACATTCTTCTTAATTTGACATGATTGCTGGAACTCAGCAATTACACTGGGCGCTGTGGTAGCGCTTTATTTAAAAATTTAGATAAATAAGTCATTTTTTACTGTGGGACCAATCCTAGCCGTTAGCGCGCGCTGAAGAAATAGAGACAGTTTCAAAAACTACATTTCATTGACTTTCTAACGGTATCAGTCCGTTTGAGTTACAACGGTTGCGTCACATATTCGTACCAACATGTATTTAGCGATATTTTTCTGATATTACTAGGTTGCATCGCTTTTAACAGTGAAACGATTGACTGTGGGACTTAATTGAACTGATTTTGGACTTTGACCTTATAAATGTGATAAATGAGACAATTGGACTCCAAGAAATAACATTCTTCTTAATTTGACATGATTGCTGGAACTCAGCAATTACACTGGGCGCTGTGGTAGCGCTTTATTTAAAAATTTAGATAAATAAGTCATTTTTACTGTGGGACCAATCCTAGCCGTTAGCGGCGCTGAAGAAATAGAGACAGTTTCAAAAACTACATTTCATTGACTTTCTAACGGTATCAGTCCGTTTGAGTTACAACGGTTGCGTCACATATTCGTACCAACATGTATTTAGCGATATTTTTCTGATATTACTAGGTTGCATCGCTTTTAACAGTGAAACGATTGACTGTGGGACTTAATTGAACTGATTTTGGACTTTGACCTTATAAATGTGATAAATGAGACAATTGGACTCCAAGAAATAACATTCTTCTTAATTTGACATGATTGCTGGAACTCAGCAATTACACTGGGCGCTGTGGTAGCGCTTTATTTAAAAATTTAGATAAATAAGTCATTTTTTACTGTGGGACCAATCCTAGCCGTTAGCGCGCGCTGAAGAAATAGAGACAGTTTCAAAAACTACATTTCATTGACTTTCTAACGGTATCAGTCCGTTTGAGTTACAACGGTTGCGTCACATATTCGTACCAACATGTATTTAGCGATATTTTTCTGATATTACTAGGTTGCATCGCTTTTAACAGTGAAACGATTGACTGTGGGACTTAATTGAACTGATTTTGGACTTTGACCTTATAAATGTGATAAATGAGACAATTGGACTCCAAGAAATAACATTCTTCTTAATTTGACATGATTGCTGGAACTCAGCAATTACACTGGGCGCTGTGGTAGCGCTTTATTTAAAAATTTAGATAAATAAGTCATTTTTTACTGTGGGACCAATCCTAGCCGTTAGCGCGCGCTGAAGAAATAGAGACAGTTTCAAAAACTACATTTCATTGACTTTCTAACGGTATCAGTCCGTTTGAGTTACAACGGTTGCGTCACATATTCGTACCAACATGTATTTAGCGATATTTTTCTGATATTACTAGGTTGCATCGCTTTTAACAGTGAAACGATTGACTGTGGGACTTAATTGAACTGATTTTGGACTTTGACCTTATAAATGTGATAAATGAGACAATTGGACTCCAAGAAATAACATTCTTCTTAATTTGACATGATTGCTGGAACTCAGCAATTACACTGGGCGCTGTGGTAGCGCTTTATTTAAAAATTTAGATAAATAAGTCATTTTTTACTGTGGGACCAATCCTAGCCGTTAGCGCGCGCTGAAGAAATAGAGACAGTTTCAAAAACTACATTTCATTGACTTTCTAACGGTATCAGTCCGTTTGAGTTACAACGGTTGCGTCACATATTCGTACCAACATGTATTTAGCGATATTTTTCTGATATTACTAGGTTGCATCGCTTTTAACAGTGAAACGATTGACTGTGGGACTTAATTGAACTGATTTTGGACTTTGACCTTATAAATGTGATAAATGAGACAATTGGACTCCAAGAAATAACATTCTTCTTAATTTGACATGATTGCTGGAACTCAGCAATTACACTGGGCGCTGTGGTAGCGCTTTATTTAAAAATTTAGATAAATAAGTCATTTTTACTGTGGGACCAATCCTAGCCGTTAGCGCGCGCTGAAGAAATAGAGACAGTTTCAAAAACTACATTTCATTGACTTTCTAACGGTATCAGTCCGTTTGAGTTACAACGGTTGCGTCACATATTCGTACCAACATGTATTTAGCGATATTTTTCTGATATTACTAGGTTGCATCGCTTTTAACAGTGAAACGATTGACTGTGGGACTTAATTGAACTGATTTTGGACTTTGACCTTATAAATGTGATAAATGAGACAATTGGACTCCAAGAAATAACATTCTTCTTAATTTGACATGATTGCTGGAACTCAGCAATTACACTGGGCGCTGTGGTAGCGCTTTATTTAAAAATTTAGATAAATAAGTCATTTTTTACTGTGGGACCAATCCTAGCCGTTAGCGCGCGCTGAAGAAATAGAGACAGTTTCAAAAACTACATTTCATTGACTTTCTAACGGTATCAGTCCGTTTGAGTTACAACGGTTGCGTCACATATTCGTACCAACATGTATTTAGCGATATTTTTCTGATATTACTAGGTTGCATCGCTTTTAACAGTGAAACGATTGACTGTGGGACTTAATTGAACTGATTTTGGACTTTGACCTTATAAATGTGATAAATGAGACAATTGGACTCCAAGAAATAACATTCTTCTTAATTTGACATGATTGCTGGAACTCAGCAATTACACTGGGCGCTGTGGTAGCGCTTTATTTAAAAATTTAGATAAATAAGTCATTTTTTACTGTGGGACCAATCCTAGCCGTTAGCGCGCGCTGAAGAAATAGAGACAGTTTCAAAAACTACATTTCATTGACTTTCTAACGGTATCAGTCCGTTTGAGTTACAACGGTTGCGTCACATATTCGTACCAACATGTATTTAGCGATATTTTTCTGATATTACTAGGTTGCATCGCTTTTAACAGTGAAACGATTGACTGTGGGACTTAATTGAACTGATTTTGGACTTTGACCTTATAAATGTGATAAATGAGACAATTGGACTCCAAGAAATAACATTCTTCTTAATTTGACATGATTGCTGGAACTCAGCAATTACACTGGGCGCTGTGGTAGCGCTTTATTTAAAAATTTAGATAAATAAGTCATTTTTACTGTGGGACCAATCCTAGCCGTTAGCGCGCGCTGAAGAAATAGAGACAGTTTCAAAAACTACATTTCATTGACTTTCTAACGGTATCAGTCCGTTTGAGTTACAACGGTTGCGTCACATATTCGTACCAACATGTATTTAGCGATATTTTTCTGATATTACTAGGTTGCATCGCTTTTAACAGTGAAACGATTGACTGTGGGACTTAATTGAACTGATTTTGGACTTTGACCTTATAAATGTGATAAATGAGACAATTGGACTCCAAGAAATAACATTCTTCTTAATTTGACATGATTGCTGGAACTCAGCAATTACACTGGGCGCTGTGGTAGCGCTTTATTTAAAAATTTAGATAAATAAGTCATTTTTTACTGTGGGACCAATCCTAGCCGTTAGCGCGCGCTGAAGAAATAGAGACAGTTTCAAAAACTACATTTCATTGACTTTCTAACGGTATCAGTCCGTTTGAGTTACAACGGTTGCGTCACATATTCGTACCAACATGTATTTAGCGATATTTTTCTGATATTACTAGGTTGCATCGCTTTTAACAGTGAAACGATTGACTGTGGGACTTAATTGAACTGATTTTGGACTTTGACCTTATAAATGTGATAAATGAGACAATTGGACTCCAAGAAATAACATTCTTCTTAATTTGACATGATTGCTGGAACTCAGCAATTACACTGGGCGCTGTGGTAGCGCTTTATTTAAAAATTTAGATAAATAAGTCATTTTTTACTGTGGGACCAATCCTAGCCGTTAGCGCGCGCTGAAGAAATAGAGACAGTTTCAAAAACTACATTTCATTGACTTTCTAACGGTATCAGTCCGTTTGAGTTACAACGGTTGCGTCACATATTCGTACCAACATGTATTTAGCGATATTTTTCTGATATTACTAGGTTGCATCGCTTTTAACAGTGAAACGATTGACTGTGGGACTTAATTGAACTGATTTTGGACTTTGACCTTATAAATGTGATAAATGAGACAATTGGACTCCAAGAAATAACATTCTTCTTAATTTGACATGATTGCTGGAACTCAGCAATTACACTGGGCGCTGTGGTAGCGCTTTATTTAAAAATTTAGATAAATAAGTCATTTTTTACTGTGGGACCAATCCTAGCCGTTAGCGCGCGCTGAAGAAATAGAGACAGTTTCAAAAACTACATTTCATTGACTTTCTAACGGTATCAGTCCGTTTGAGTTACAACGGTTGCGTCACATATTCGTACCAACATGTATTTAGCGATATTTTTCTGATATTACTAGGTTGCATCGCTTTTAACAGTGAAACGATTGACTGTGGGACTTAATTGAACTGATTTTGGACTTTGACCTTATAAATGTGATAAATGAGACAATTGGACTCCAAGAAATAACATTCTTCTTAATTTGACATGATTGCTGGAACTCAGCAATTACACTGGGCGCTGTGGTAGCGCTTTATTTAAAAATTTAGATAAATAAGTCATTTTTTACTGTGGGACCAATCCTAGCCGTTAGCGCGCGCTGAAGAAATAGAGACAGTTTCAAAAACTACATTTCATTGACTTTCTAACGGTATCAGTCCGTTTGAGTTACAACGGTTGCGTCACATATTCGTACCAACATGTATTTAGCGATATTTTTCTGATATTACTAGGTTGCATCGCTTTTAACAGTGAAACGATTGACTGTGGGACTTAATTGAACTGATTTTGGACTTTGACCTTATAAATGTGATAAATGAGACAATTGGACTCCAAGAAATAACATTCTTCTTAATTTGACATGATTGCTGGAACTCAGCAATTACACTGGGCGCTGTGGTAGCGCTTTATTTAAAAATTTAGATAAATAAGTCATTTTTTACTGTGGGACCAATCCTAGCCGTTAGCGCGCGCTGAAGAAATAGAGACAGTTTCAAAAACTACATTTCATTGACTTTCTAACGGTATCAGTCCGTTTGAGTTACAACGGTTGCGTCACATATTCGTACCAACATGTATTTAGCGATATTTTTCTGATATTACTAGGTTGCATCGCTTTTAACAGTGAAACGATTGACTGTGGGACTTAATTGAACTGATTTTGGACTTTGACCTTATAAATGTGATAAATGAGACAATTGGACTCCAAGAAATAACATTCTTCTTAATTTGACATGATTGCTGGAACTCAGCAATTACACTGGGCGCTGTGGTAGCGCTTTATTTAAAAATTTAGATAAATAAGTCATTTTTTACTGTGGGACCAATCCTAGCCGTTAGCGCGCGCTGAAGAAATAGAGACAGTTTCAAAAACTACATTTCATTGACTTTCTAACGGTATCAGTCCGTTTGAGTTACAACGGTTGCGTCACATATTCGTACCAACATGTATTTAGCGATATTTTTCTGATATTACTAGGTTGCATCGCTTTTAACAGTGAAACGATTGACTGTGGGACTTAATTGAACTGATTTTGGACTTTGACCTTATAAATGTGATAAATGAGACAATTGGACTCCAAGAAATAACATTCTTCTTAATTTGACATGATTGCTGGAACTCAGCAATTACACTGGGCGCTGTGGTAGCGCTTTATTTAAAAATTTAGATAAATAAGTCATTTTTTACTGTGGGACCAATCCTAGCCGTTAGCGCGCGCTGAAGAAATAGAGACAGTTTCAAAAACTACATTTCATTGACTTTCTAACGGTATCAGTCCGTTTGAGTTACAACGGTTGCGTCACATATTCGTACCAACATGTATTTAGCGATATTTTTCTGATATTACTAGGTTGCATCGCTTTTAACAGTGAAACGATTGACTGTGGGACTTAATTGAACTGATTTTGGACTTTGACCTTATAAATGTGATAAATGAGACAATTGGACTCCAAGAAATAACATTCTTCTTAATTTGACATGATTGCTGGAACTCAGCAATTACACTGGGCGCTGTGGTAGCGCTTTATTTAAAAATTTAGATAAATAAGTCATTTTTTACTGTGGGACCAATCCTAGCCGTTAGCGCGCGCTGAAGAAATAGAGACAGTTTCAAAAACTACATTTCATTGACTTTCTAACGGTATCAGTCCGTTTGAGTTACAACGGTTGCGTCACATATTCGTACCAACATGTATTTAGCGATATTTTTCTGATATTACTAGGTTGCATCGCTTTTAACAGTGAAACGATTGACTGTGGGACTTAATTGAACTGATTTTGGACTTTGACCTTATAAATGTGATAAATGAGACAATTGGACTCCAAGAAATAACATTCTTCTTAATTTGACATGATTGCTGGAACTCAGCAATTACACTGGGCGCTGTGGTAGCGCTTTATTTAAAAATTTAGATAAATAAGTCATTTTTTACTGTGGGACCAATCCTAGCCGTTAGCGCGCGCTGAAGAAATAGAGACAGTTTCAAAAACTACATTTCATTGACTTTCTAACGGTATCAGTCCGTTTGAGTTACAACGGTTGCGTCACATATTCGTACCAACATGTATTTAGCGATATTTTTCTGATATTACTAGGTTGCATCGCTTTTAACAGTGAAACGATTGACTGTGGGACTTAATTGAACTGATTTTGGACTTTGACCTTATAAATGTGATAAATGAGACAATTGGACTCCAAGAAATAACATTCTTCTTAATTTGACATGATTGCTGGAACTCAGCAATTACACTGGGCGCTGTGGTAGCGCTTTATTTAAAAATTTAGATAAATAAGTCATTTTTTACTGTGGGACCAATCCTAGCCGTTAGCGCGCGCTGAAGAAATAGAGACAGTTTCAAAAACTACATTTCATTGACTTTCTAACGGTATCAGTCCGTTTGAGTTACAACGGTTGCGTCACATATTCGTACCAACATGTATTTAGCGATATTTTTCTGATATTACTAGGTTGCATCGCTTTTAACAGTGAAACGATTGACTGTGGGACTTAATTGAACTGATTTTGGACTTTGACCTTATAAATGTGATAAATGAGACAATTGGACTCCAAGAAATAACATTCTTCTTAATTTGACATGATTGCTGGAACTCAGCAATTACACTGGGCGCTGTGGTAGCGCTTTATTTAAAAATTTAGATAAATAAGTCATTTTTTACTGTGGGACCAATCCTAGCCGTTAGCGCGCGCTGAAGAAATAGAGACAGTTTCAAAAACTACATTTCATTGACTTTCTAACGGTATCAGTCCGTTTGAGTTACAACGGTTGCGTCACATATTCGTACCAACATGTATTTAGCGATATTTTTCTGATATTACTAGGTTGCATCGCTTTTAACAGTGAAACGATTGACTGTGGGACTTAATTGAACTGATTTTGGACTTTGACCTTATAAATGTGATAAATGAGACAATTGGACTCCAAGAAATAACATTCTTCTTAATTTGACATGATTGCTGGAACTCAGCAATTACACTGGGCGCTGTGGTAGCGCTTTATTTAAAAATTTAGATAAATAAGTCATTTTTTACTGTGGGACCAATCCTAGCCGTTAGCGCGCGCTGAAGAAATAGAGACAGTTTCAAAAACTACATTTCATTGACTTTCTAACGGTATCAGTCCGTTTGAGTTACAACGGTTGCGTCACATATTCGTACCAACATGTATTTAGCGATATTTTTCTGATATTACTAGGTTGCATCGCTTTTAACAGTGAAACGATTGACTGTGGGACTTAATTGAACTGATTTTGGACTTTGACCTTATAAATGTGATAAATGAGACAATTGGACTCCAAGAAATAACATTCTTCTTAATTTGACATGATTGCTGGAACTCAGCAATTACACTGGGCGCTGTGGTAGCGCTTTATTTAAAAATTTAGATAAATAAGTCATTTTTTACTGTGGGACCAATCCTAGCCGTTAGCGCGCGCTGAAGAAATAGAGACAGTTTCAAAAACTACATTTCATTGACTTTCTAACGGTATCAGTCCGTTTGAGTTACAACGGTTGCGTCACATATTCGTACCAACATGTATTTAGCGATATTTTTCTGATATTACTAGGTTGCATCGCTTTTAACAGTGAAACGATTGACTGTGGGACTTAATTGAACTGATTTTGGACTTTGACCTTATAAATGTGATAAATGAGACAATTGGACTCCAAGAAATAACATTCTTCTTAATTTGACATGATTGCTGGAACTCAGCAATTACACTGGGCGCTGTGGTAGCGCTTTATTTAAAAATTTAGATAAATAAGTCATTTTTTACTGTGGGACCAATCCTAGCCGTTAGCGCGCGCTGAAGAAATAGAGACAGTTTCAAAAACTACATTTCATTGACTTTCTAACGGTATCAGTCCGTTTGAGTTACAACGGTTGCGTCACATATTCGTACCAACATGTATTTAGCGATATTTTTCTGATATTACTAGGTTGCATCGCTTTTAACAGTGAAACGATTGACTGTGGGACTTAATTGAACTGATTTTGGACTTTGACCTTATAAATGTGATAAATGAGACAATTGGACTCCAAGAAATAACATTCTTCTTAATTTGACATGATTGCTGGAACTCAGCAATTACACTGGGCGCTGTGGTAGCGCTTTATTTAAAAATTTAGATAAATAAGTCATTTTTTACTGTGGGACCAATCCTAGCCGTTAGCGCGCGCTGAAGAAATAGAGACAGTTTCAAAAACTACATTTCATTGACTTTCTAACGGTATCAGTCCGTTTGAGTTACAACGGTTGCGTCACATATTCGTACCAACATGTATTTAGCGATATTTTTCTGATATTACTAGGTTGCATCGCTTTTAACAGTGAAACGATTGACTGTGGGACTTAATTGAACTGATTTTGGACTTTGACCTTATAAATGTGATAAATGAGACAATTGGACTCCAAGAAATAACATTCTTCTTAATTTGACATGATTGCTGGAACTCAGCAATTACACTGGGCGCTGTGGTAGCGCTTTATTTAAAAATTTAGATAAATAAGTCATTTTTTACTGTGGGACCAATCCTAGCCGTTAGCGCGCGCTGAAGAAATAGAGACAGTTTCAAAAACTACATTTCATTGACTTTCTAACGGTATCAGTCCGTTTGAGTTACAACGGTTGCGTCACATATTCGTACCAACATGTATTTAGCGATATTTTTCTGATATTACTAGGTTGCATCGCTTTTAACAGTGAAACGATTGACTGTGGGACTTAATTGAACTGATTTTGGACTTTGACCTTATAAATGTGATAAATGAGACAATTGGACTCCAAGAAATAACATTCTTCTTAATTTGACATGATTGCTGGAACTCAGCAATTACACTGGGCGCTGTGGTAGCGCTTTATTTAAAAATTTAGATAAATAAGTCATTTTTTACTGTGGGACCAATCCTAGCCGTTAGCGCGCGCTGAAGAAATAGAGACAGTTTCAAAAACTACATTTCATTGACTTTCTAACGGTATCAGTCCGTTTGAGTTACAACGGTTGCGTCACATATTCGTACCAACATGTATTTAGCGATATTTTTCTGATATTACTAGGTTGCATCGCTTTTAACAGTGAAACGATTGACTGTGGGACTTAATTGAACTGATTTTGGACTTTGACCTTATAAATGTGATAAATGAGACAATTGGACTCCAAGAAATAACATTCTTCTTAATTTGACATGATTGCTGGAACTCAGCAATTACACTGGGCGCTGTGGTAGCGCTTTATTTAAAAATTTAGATAAATAAGTCATTTTTTACTGTGGGACCAATCCTAGCCGTTAGCGCGCGCTGAAGAAATAGAGACAGTTTCAAAAACTACATTTCATTGACTTTCTAACGGTATCAGTCCGTTTGAGTTACAACGGTTGCGTCACATATTCGTACCAACATGTATTTAGCGATATTTTTCTGATATTACTAGGTTGCATCGCTTTTAACAGTGAAACGATTGACTGTGGGACTTAATTGAACTGATTTTGGACTTTGACCTTATAAATGTGATAAATGAGACAATTGGACTCCAAGAAATAACATTCTTCTTAATTTGACATGATTGCTGGAACTCAGCATTACACTGGGCGCTGTGGTAGCGCTTTATTTAAAAATTTAGATAAATAAGTCATTTTTTACTGTGGGACCAATCCTAGCCGTTAGCGCGCGCTGAAGAAATAGAGACAGTTTCAAAAACTACATTTCATTGACTTTCTAACGGTATCAGTCCGTTTGAGTTACAACGGTTGCGTCACATATTCGTACCAACATGTATTTAGCGATATTTTTCTGATATTACTAGGTTGCATCGCTTTTAACAGTGAAACGATTGACTGTGGGACTTAATTGAACTGATTTTGGACTTTGACCTTATAAATGTGATAAATGAGACAATTGGACTCCAAGAAATAACATTCTTCTTAATTTGACATGATTGCTGGAACTCAGCAATTACACTGGGCGCTGTGGTAGCGCTTTATTTAAAAATTTAGATAAATAAGTCATTTTTACTGTGGGACCAATCCTAGCCGTTAGCGCGCGCTGAAGAAATAGAGACAGTTTCAAAAACTACATTTCATTGACTTTCTAACGGTATCAGTCCGTTTGAGTTACAACGGTTGCGTCACATATTCGTACCAACATGTATTTAGCGATATTTTTCTGATATTACTAGGTTGCATCGCTTTTAACAGTGAAACGATTGACTGTGGGACTTAATTGAACTGATTTTGGACTTTGACCTTATAAATGTGATAAATGAGACAATTGGACTCCAAGAAATAACATTCTTCTTAATTTGACATGATTGCTGGAACTCAGCAATTACACTGGGCGCTGTGGTAGCGCTTTATTTAAAAATTTAGATAAATAAGTCATTTTTCACTGTGGGACCAATCCTAGCCGTTAGCGCGCGCTGAAGAAATAGAGACAGTTTCAAAAACTACATTTCATTGACTTTCTAACGGTATCAGTCCGTTTGAGTTACAACGGTTGCGTCACATATTCGTACCAACATGTATTTAGCGATATTTTTCTGATATTACTAGGTTGCATCGCTTTTAACAGTGAAACGATTGACTGTGGGACTTAATTGAACTGATTTTGGACTTTGACCTTATAAATGTGATAAATGAGACAATTGGACTCCAAGAAATAACATTCTTCTTAATTTGACATGATTGCTGGAACTCAGCAATTACACTGGGCGCTGTGGTAGCGCTTTATTTAAAAATTTAGATAAATAAGTCATTTTTCACTGTGGGACCAATCCTAGCCGTTAGCGGCGCTGAAGAAATAGAGACAGTTTCAAAAACTACATTTCATTGACTTTCTAACGGTATCAGTCCGTTTGAGTTACAACGGTTGCGTCACATATTCGTACCAACATGTATTTAGCGATATTTTTCTGATATTACTAGGTTGCATCGCTTTTAACAGTGAAACGATTGACTGTGGGACTTAATTGAACTGATTTTGGACTTTGACCTTATAAATGTGATAAATGAGACAATTGGACTCCAAGAAATAACATTCTTCTTAATTTGACATGATTGCTGAACTCAGCAATTACACTGGGCGCTGTGGTAGCGCTTTATTTAAAAATTTAGATAAATAAGTCATTTTTTACTGTGGGACCAATCCTAGCCGTTAGCGCGCGCTGAAGAAATAGAGACAGTTTCAAAAACTACATTTCATTGACTTTCTAACGGTATCAGTCCGTTTGAGTTACAACGGTTGCGTCACATATTCGTACCAACATGTATTTAGCGATATTTTTCTGATATTACTAGGTTGCATCGCTTTTAACAGTGAAACGATTGACTGTGGGACTTAATTGAACTGATTTTGGACTTTGACCTTATAAATGTGATAAATGAGACAATTGGACTCAAAGAAATAACATTCTTCTTAATTTGACATGATTGCTGGAACTCAGCAATTACACTGGGCGCTGTGGTAGCGCTTTATTTAAAAATTTAGATAAATAAGTCATTTTTTACTGTGGGACCAATCCTAGCCGTTAGCGCGCTGAAGAAATAGAGACAGTTTCAAAAACTACATTTCATTGACTTTCTAACGGTATCAGTCCGTTTGAGTTACAACGGTTGCGTCACATATTCGTACCAACATGTATTTAGCGATATTTTTCTGATATTACTAGGTTGCATCGCTTTTAACAGTGAAACGATTGACTGTGGGACTTAATTGAACTGATTTTG
>JASGCC010002668.1:0-27334 GCA_030067915.1 Hydractinia echinata
ACGTGGAAGCACGTGATTTACGTGTAAGGCTTTATTAGGCAGCAAAAGGCCATATTACAGCCTTTAGAGGCCTGTGCACGTAGTAGACGGTGTTCTAAGGCCATGGCGCCAGGGAAAACGACTTGGACGTCGCAGTCCATTGAGAGTGGAAGGACTAGACCGATGGTAACCTGCGCAGGCACGTGGAAGCACGTGATTTACGTGTAAGGCTTTATTAGGCAGCAAAAGGCCATATTACAGCTTTAGAGGCCTGTGCATGTAGTAGACGGTGTTCTAAGGCCATGGCGCCAGGGAAAACGACTTGGACGTCGCAGTCCATTGAGAGTGGAAGGACTAGACCGATGGTAACCTGCGCAGGCACGTGGAAGCACGTGATTTACGTGTAAGGCTTTTATTAGGCCGCAAAAGGCCATATTACAGCTTTAGAGGCCTGTGCATGTAGTTGACGGTGTTCTAAGGCCATGGCGCCAGGGAAAACGACTTGGGACGTCGCAGTCCATTGAGAGTGGAAGGACTAGACCGATGTAACCTGCGCAGGCACGTGGAACACGTGATTTACGTGTAAGGCTTTATTAGGCAGCAAAAGGCCATATTACAGCTTTAGAGGCCTGTGCATGTAGTTGACGGTGTTATAAGGCCACGCGAGGGAAAACGACTTGGGACGTCGCAGTCCATTGAGAGTGGAAGGACTAGACCGATGGTAACCTGCGCAGGCACGTGGAAGCACGTGATTTACGTGTAAGGCTTTTATTAGGCAGCAAAAGGCCATATTACAGCTTTAGAGGCCTGTGCATGTAGTTGACGGTGTCTAAGGCCATGGCGCCAGGGAAAACGACTTGGGACGTCGCAGTCCATTGAGAGTGGAAGGACTAGACCGATGGTAACCTGCGCAGGCACGTGGAAGCACGTGATTTACGTGTAAGGCTTTATTAGGCCGCAAAAGGCCATATTACAGTCTTTAGAGGCCTGTGCATGTAGTTGACGGTGTTCTAAGGCCATGGCGCCAGGGAAAACGACTTGGACGTCGCAGTCCATTGAGAGTGGAAGGACTAGACCGATGTAACCTGCGCAGGCACGTGGAAGCACGTGATTTACGTGTAAGGCTTTTTAGGCCGCAAAAGGCCATATTACAGTCTTTAGAGGCCTGTGCATGTAGTTGACGGTGTTATAAGACCATGGCGCCAGGGAAAACGACTTGGGACGTCGCAGTCCATTGAGAGTGGAAGGACTAGACCGATGTAACCTGCGCAGGCACGTGGAAGCACGTGATTTACGTGTAAGGCTTTATTAGGCCGCAAAAGGCCATATTACAGCTTTAGAGGCCTGTGCACGTAGTAGACGGTGTTCTAAGGCCATGGCGCCAGGGAAAACGACTTGGACGTCGCAGTCCATTGAGAGTGGAAGGACTAGACCGATGGTAACCTGCGCAGGCACGTGGAAGCACGTGATTTACGTGTAAGGCTTTATTAGGCCGCAAAAGGCCATATTACAGTCTTTAGAGGCCTGTGCATGTAGTTGACGGTGTTCTAAGGCCATGGCGCCAGGGAAAACGACTTGGACGTCGCAGTCCATTGAGAGTGGAAGGACTAGACCGATGGTAACCTGCGCAGGCACGTGGAAGCACGTGATTTACGTGTAAGGCTTTATTAGGCCGCAAAAGGCCATATTACAGCTTTAGAGGCCTGTGCATGTAGTTGACGGTGTTCTAAGGCCATGGCGCCAGGGAAAACGACTTGGACGTCGCAGTCCATTGAGAGTGGAAGGACTAGACCGATGGTAACCTGCGCAGGCACGTGGAAGCACGTGATTTACGTGTAAGGCTTTATTAGGCAGCAAAAGGCCATATTACAGCTTTAGAGGCCTGTGCATGTAGTTGACGGTGTTCTAAGGCCATGGCGCCAGGGAAAACGACTTGGGACGTCGCAGTCCATTGAGAGTGGAAGGACTAGACCGATGGTAACCTGCGCAGGCACGTGGAACACGTGATTTACGTGTAAGGCTTTATTAGGCAGCAAAAGGCCATATTACAGCTTTAGAGGCCTGTGCATGTAGTTGACGGTGTTCTAAGGCCATGGCGCCAGGGAAAACGACTTGGGACGTCGCAGTCCATTGAGAGTGGAAGGACTAGACCGATGTAACCTGCGCAGGCACGTGGAACACGTGATTTACGTGTAAGGCTTTTATTAGGCAGCAAAAGGCCATATTACAGCTTTAGAGGCCTGTGCATGTAGTAGACGGTGTTCTAAGGCCATGGCGCCAGGGAAAACGACTTGGGACGTCGCAGTCCATTGAGAGTGGAAGGACTAGACGATAACCTGCGCAGGCACGTGGAAGCACGTGATTTACGTGTAAGGCTTTTATTAGGCAGCAAAAGGCCATATTACAGCCTTTAGAGGCCTGTGCATGTAGTAGACGGTGTTCTAAGGCCATGGCGCCAGGGAAAACGACTTGGACGTCGCAGTCCATTGAGAGTGGAAGGACTAGACCGATGGTAACCTGCGCAGGCACGTGGAAGCACGTGATTTACGTGTAAGGCTTTTATTAGGCAGCAAAAGGCCATATTACAGCCTTTAGAGGCCTGTGCATGTAGTTGACGGTGTTCTAAGGCCATGGCGCCAGGGAAAACGACTTGGACGTCGCAGTCCATTGAGAGTGGAAGGACTAGACCGATGGTAACCTGCGCAGGCACGTGGAAGCACGTGATTTACGTGTAAGGCTTTTATTAGGCAGCAAAAGGCCATATTACAGCTTTAGAGGCCTGTGCATGTAGTAGACGGTGTTCTAAGGCCATGGCGCCAGGAAAACGACTTGGACGTCGCAGTCCATTGAGAGTGGAAGGACTAGACCGATGGTAACCTGCGCAGGCACGTGGAAGCACGTGATTTACGTGTAAGGCTTTATTAGGCAGCAAAAGGCCATATTACAGTCTTTAGAGGCCTGTGCATGTAGTAGACGGTGTTCTAAGGCCATGGCGCCAGGGAAAACGACTTGGGACGTCGCAGTCCATTGAGAGTGGAAGGACTAGACCGATGGTAACCTGCGCAGGCACGTGGAAGCACGTGATTTACGTGTAAGGCTTTATTAGGCCGCAAAAGGCCATATTACAGTCTTTAGAGGCCTGTGCATGTAGTTGACGGTGTTATAAGGCCATGGCGCCAGGGAAAACGACTTGGACGTCGCAGTCCATTGAGAGTGGAAGGACTAGACCGATGGTAACCTGCGCAGGCACGTGGAAGCACGTGATTTACGTGTAAGGCTTTTATTAGGCAGCAAAAGGCCATATTACAGCCTTTAGAGGCCTGTGCATGTAGACGGTGTTCTAAGGCCATGGCGCCAGGGAAAACGACTTGGGACGTCGCAGTCCATTGAGAGTGGAAGGACTAGACCGATGTAACCTGCGCAGGCACGTGGAAGCACGTGATTTACGTGTAAGGCTTTATTAGGCCGCAAAAGGCCATATTACAGTCTTTAGAGGCCTGTGCATGTAGTTGACGGTGTTCTAAGGCCATGGCGCCAGGGAAAACGACTTGGGACGTCGCAGTCCATTGAGAGTGGAAGGACTAGACCGATGGTAACCTGCGCAGGCACGTGGAAGCACGTGATTTACGTGTAAGGCTTTATTAGGCCGCAAAAGGCCATATTACAGTCTTTAGAGGCCTGTGCATGTAGTTGACGGTGTTCTAAGGCCATGGCGCCAGGAAAACGACTTGGGACGTCGCAGTCCATTGAGAGTGGAAGGACTAGACCGATGGTAACCTGCGCAGGCACGTGGAAGCACGTGATTTACGTGTAAGGCTTTATTAGGCCGCAAAAGGCCATATTACAGTCTTTAGAGGCCTGTGCATGTAGTTGACGGTGTTATAAGGCCATGGCGCCAGGGAAAACGACTTGGGACGTCGCAGTCCATTGAGAGTGGAAGGACTAGACCGATGGTAACCTGCGCAGGCACGTGGAAGCACGTGATTTACGTGTAAGGCTTTTATTAGGCAGCAAAAGGCCATATTACAGCTTTAGAGGCCTGTGCATGTAGTTGACGGTGTTCTAAGGCCATGGCGCCAGGGAAAACGACTTGGGACGTCGCAGTCCATTGAGAGTGGAAGGACTAGACCGATGGTAACCTGCGCAGGCACGTGGAAGCACGTGATTTACGTGTAAGGCTTTATTAGGCAGCAAAAGGCCATATTACAGTCTTTAGAGGCCTGTGCATGTAGTTGACGGTGTTAAGGCCATGGCGCCAGGGAAAACGACTTGGGACGTCGCAGTCCATTGAGAGTGGAAGGACTAGACCGATGTAACCTGCGCAGGCACGTGGAACACGTGATTTACGTGTAAGGCTTTTATTAGGCAGCAAAAGGCCATATTACAGCCTTTAGAGGCCTGTGCACGTAGTACGGTGTTCTAAGGCCATGGCGCCAGGGAAAACGACTTGGGACGTCGCAGTCCATTGAGAGTGGAAGGACTAGACCGATGGTAACCTGCGCAGGCACGTGGAAGCACGTGATTTACGTGTAAGGCTTTATTAGGCAGCAAAAGGCCATATTACAGTCTTTAGAGGCCTGTGCATGTAGTTGACGGTGTTCTAAGGCCATGGCGCCAGGGAAAACGACTTGGGACGTCGCAGTCCATTGAGAGTGGAAGGACTAGACCGATGGTAACCTGCGCAGGCACGTGGAAGCACGTGATTTACGTGTAAGGCTTTATTAGGCCGCAAAAGGCCATATTACAGTCTTTAGAGGCCTGTGCATGTAGTTGACGGTGTTCTAAGGCCATGGCGCCAGGGAAAACGACTTGGGACGTCGCAGTCCATTGAGAGTGGAAGGACTAGACCGATGGTAACCTGCGCAGGCACGTGGAAGCACGTGATTTACGTGTAAGGCTTTATTAGGCCGCAAAAGGCCATATTACAGTCTTTAGAGGCCTGTGCATGTAGTTGACGGTGTTATAAGGCCACGGCGCCAGGGAAAACGACTTGGGACGTCGCAGTCCATTGAGAGTGGAAGGACTAGACCGATGGTAACCTGCGCAGGCACGTGGAAGCACGTGATTTACGTGTAAGGCTTTTATTAGGCCGCAAAAGGCCATATTACAGCTTTAGAGGCCTGTGCATGTAGTTGACGGTGTTCTAAGGCCATGGCGCCAGGGAAAACGACTTGGGACGTCGCAGTCCATTGAGAGTGGAAGGACTAGACCGATGTAACCTGCGCAGGCACGTGGAAGCACGTGATTTACGTGTAAGGCTTTATTAGGCCGCAAAAGGCCATATTACAGTTTAGAGGCCTGTGCATGTAGTTGACGGTGTTCTAAGGCCATGGCGCCAGGGAAAACGACTTGGGACGTCGCAGTCCATTGAGAGTGGAAGGACTAGACCGATGGTAACCTGCGCAGGCACGTGGAAGCACGTGATTTACGTGTAAGGCTTTATTAGGCCGCAAAAGGCCATATTACAGTCTTTAGAGGCCTGTGCATGTAGTTGACGGTGTTCTAAGGCCATGGCGCCAGGGAAAACGACTTGGGACGTCGCAGTCCATTGAGAGTGGAAGGACTAGACCGATGGTAACCTGCGCAGGCACGTGGAAGCACGTGATTTACGTGTAAGGCTTTATTAGGCAGCAAAAGGCCATATTACAGCCTTTAGAGGCCTGTGCATGTAGTTGACGGTGTTAAGGCCATGGCGCCAGGGAAAACGACTTGGACGTCGCAGTCCATTGAGAGTGGAAGGACTAGACCGATGTAACCTGCGCAGGCACGTGGAAGCACGTGATTTACGTGTAAGGCTTTATTAGGCAGCAAAAGGCCATATTACAGTCTTTAGAGGCCTGTGCATGTAGTTGACGGTGTTCTAAGGCCATGGCGCCAGGGAAAACGACTTGGGACGTCGCAGTCCATTGAGAGTGGAAGGACTAGACCGATGTAACCTGCGCAGGCACGTGGAAGCACGTGATTTACGTGTAAGGCTTTTATTAGGCAGCAAAAGGCCATATTACAGCTTTAGAGGCCTGTGCATGTAGTTGACGGTGTTCTAAGGCCATGGCGCCAGGGAAAACGACTTGGGACGTCGCAGTCCATTGAGAGTGGAAGGACTAGACCGATGGTAACCTGCGCAGGCACGTGGAAGCACGTGATTTACGTGTAAGGCTTTATTAGGCAGCAAAAGGCCATATTACAGCCTTTAGAGGCCTGTGCATGTAGTTGACGGTGTTCTAAGGCCATGGCGCCAGGGAAAACGACTTGGACGTCGCAGTCCATTGAGAGTGGAAGGACTAGACCGATGGTAACCTGCGCAGGCACGTGGAAGCACGTGATTTACGTGTAAGGCTTTATTAGGCAGCAAAAGGCCATATTACAGCTTTAGAGGCCTGTGCATGTAGTTGACGGTGTTCTAAGGCCATGGCGCCAGGGAAAACGACTTGGGACGTCGCAGTCCATTGAGAGTGGAAGGACTAGACCGATGGTAACCTGCGCAGGCACGTGGAAGCACGTGATTTACGTGTAAGGCTTTATTAGGCAGCAAAAGGCCATATTACAGCTTTAGAGGCCTGTGCATGTAGTTGACGGTGTTCTAAGGCCATGGCGCCAGGGAAAACGACTTGGGACGTCGCAGTCCATTGAGAGTGGAAGGACTAGACCGATGGTAACCTGCGCAGGCACGTGGAAGCACGTGATTTACGTGTAAGGCTTTATTAGGCCGCAAAAGGCCATATTACAGCTTTAGAGGCCTGTGCATGTAGTTGACGGTGTTATAAGGCCATGGCGCCAGGGAAAACGACTTGGGACGTCGCAGTCCATTGAGAGTGGAAGGACTAGACCGATGGTAACCTGCGCAGGCACGTGGAAGCACGTGATTTACGTGTAAGGCTTTATTAGGCAGCAAAAGGCCATATTACAGCTTTAGAGGCCTGTGCATGTAGTAGACGGTGTTCTAAGGCCATGGCGCCAGGGAAAACGACTTGGACGTCGCAGTCCATTGAGAGTGGAAGGACTAGACCGATGGTAACCTGCGCAGGCACGTGGAACACGTGATTTACGTGTAAGGCTTTTATTAGGCAGCAAAAGGCCATATTACAGTCTTTAGAGGCCTGTGCATGTAGTTGACGGTGTTCTAAGGCCATGGCGCCAGGGAAAACGACTTGGGACGTCGCAGTCCATTGAGAGTGGAAGGACTAGACCGATGGTAACCTGCGCAGGCACGTGGAAGCACGTGATTTACGTGTAAGGCTTTTATTAGGCAGCAAAAGGCCATATTACAGCTTTAGAGGCCTGTGCATGTAGTTGACGGTGTTCTAAGGCCATGGCGCCAGGGAAAACGACTTGGGACGTCGCAGTCCATTGAGAGTGGAAGGACTAGACCGATGGTAACCTGCGCAGGCACGTGGAAGCACGTGATTTACGTGTAAGGCTTTTATTAGGCAGCAAAAGGCCATATTACAGCCTTTAGAGGCCTGTGCATGTAGTTGACGGTGTTCTAAGGCCATGGCGCCAGGGAAAACGACTTGGGACGTCGCAGTCCATTGAGAGTGGAAGGACTAGACCGATGGTAACCTGCGCAGGCACGTGGAAGCACGTGATTTACGTGTAAGGCTTTATTAGGCCGCAAAAGGCCATATTACAGTCTTTAGAGGCCTGTGCATGTAGTTGACGGTGTTCTAAGGCCATGGCGCCAGGGAAAACGACTTGGGACGTCGCAGTCCATTGAGAGTGGAAGGACTAGACCGATGGTAACCTGCGCAGGCACGTGGAAGCACGTGATTTACGTGTAAGGCTTTTATTAGGCAGCAAAAGGCCATATTACAGCTTTAGAGGCCTGTGCATGTAGTTGACGGTGTTAAGGCCATGGCGCCAGGGAAAACGACTTGGGACGTCGCAGTCCATTGAGAGTGGAAGGACTAGACCGATGGTAACCTGCGCAGGCACGTGGAACACGTGATTTACGTGTAAGGCTTTATTAGGCAGCAAAAGGCCATATTACAGCCTTTAGAGGCCTGTGCATGTAGTTGACGGTGTTATAAGACCACGGCGCAGGAAAACGACTTGGACGTCGCAGTCCATTGAGAGTGAAGGACTAGACGATCGTAACCTGCGCAGGCACGTGGAAACCACGTGATTTACGTGTAAGCTTTTATTAGCAGCAGAAAGGCCATATTACAGCCTTTAGAGGCCTGTGCACGTAGTAGACGGTGTTCTAAGGCCATGGCGCAGGGGAAAACGACTTTGGACGTACGCAGTCCATTGAGTAGTGGAAGGACTAGACCGATGGTAACCTGCGCAGCGCAGTGGAAGCACGTGATTACGTGTTAAGGCCTTTATTTAGGCCGCAAAAAGGCCATATTACAGTCTTTAGAGGGCCTGTGCATGTAGTTGACGGTGTTATAAGACCACGGCGCCAGGGAAAACGACTTGGGACGTCGCGTCGCTATGAGAGTAAAGGACTAGACCGATTCGTAACCTGCGCAGGCACGTGGAACCACGTGATTTACGTGTAAGGCTTTTATTAGCGCAGCAAAAGGCCATATTACAGTCTTTAGAGCCCTGTGCATGTAGTTGACGGTGTTATAAGACCACGAGCGCAGGAAAACGACTTGGGACGTCGCAGTCCATGAGAGTGCAAGCACTAGACCGATCGTAACCTGCGCAGGCACGTGGAACCACGTGATTTACGTGTAGGCTTTTATTAGGCAGCAAAAGGCCATATTACAGCCTTTAGAGGCTGTGCACGTAGTGACGGTGTTCTAAGCCATGGGGCCAGGAAGAACGACTTGGGACGTGCGCAGTCCATGAGTAGTGGAAGGACTAGAACGATGGTAACTGCGCAGGCACGTGGAAGCACGTGATTTACGTGTAGGCTTTTATTAGCCGCAAAAGGCATATTACGACTTTAGAGGCCTGTGCAGTAGTAGACGGTGTTCTGAAGGCATGGCGCCAGGGAAAACGACTTAGGACGTCGCAGTCCTTGAGAGTGGAAGGAACTAGACCGATGGTAACCTGCGCAGGCGCGTGGAAGCACGTGATTTACGTGTAAGGCTTTATTAGGCAGCAAAAGGCCATATTACAGTCTTTAGAGGCCTGTGCATGTAGTTGACGGTGTTCTAAGGCCATGGCGCCAGGGAAAACGACTTGGACGTCGCAGTCCATTGAGAGTGGAAGGACTAGACCGATGGTAACCTGCGCAGGCACGTGGAAGCACGTGATTTACGTGTAAGGCTTTATTAGGCCGCAAAAGGCCATATTACAGTCTTTAGAGGCCTGTGCATGTAGTTGACGGTGTTATAAGGCCATGGCGCCAGGGAAAACGACTTGGGACGTCGCAGTCCATTGAGAGTGGAAGGACTAGACCGATGTAACCTGCGCAGGCACGTGGAAGCACGTGATTTACGTGTAAGGCTTTATTAGGCCGCAAAAGGCCATATTACAGCTTTAGAGGCCTGTGCATGTAGACGGTGTTCTAAGGCCATGGCGCCAGGGAAAACGACTTGGGACGTCGCAGTCCATTGAGAGTGGAAGGACTAGACCGATGGTAACCTGCGCAGGCACGTGGAAGCACGTGATTTACGTGTAAGGCTTTTATTAGGCAGCAAAAGGCCATATTACAGCTTTAGAGGCCTGTGCATGTAGTTGACGGTGTTCTAAGGCCATGGCGCCAGGGAAAACGACTTGGGACGTCGCAGTCCATTGAGAGTGGAAGGACTAGACCGATGTAACCTGCGCAGGCACGTGGAACACGTGATTTACGTGTAAGGCTTTTATTAGGCAGCAAAAGGCCATATTACAGCTTTAGAGGCCTGTGCATGTAGACGGTGTTCTAAGGCCATGGCGCCAGGGAAAACGACTTGGGACGTCGCAGTCCATTGAGAGTGGAAGGACTAGACCGATGGTAACCTGCGCAGGCACGTGGAAGCACGTGATTTACGTGTAAGGCTTTTATTAGGCCGCAAAAGGCCATATTACAGCTTTAGAGGCCTGTGCATGTAGTTGACGGTGTTCTAAGGCCATGGCGCCAGGGAAAACGACTTGGGACGTCGCAGTCCATTGAGAGTGGAAGGACTAGACCGATGGTAACCTGCGCAGGCACGTGGAAGCACGTGATTTACGTGTAAGGCTTTATTAGGCCGCAAAAGGCCATATTACAGTCTTTAGAGGCCTGTGCATGTAGTTGACGGTGTTCTAAGGCCATGGCGCCAGGGAAAACGACTTGGACGTCGCAGTCCATTGAGAGTGGAAGGACTAGACCGATGGTAACCTGCGCAGGCACGTGGAAGCACGTGATTTACGTGTAAGGCTTTATTAGGCCGCAAAAGGCCATATTACAGTCTTTAGAGGCCTGTGCATGTAGTTGACGGTGTTATAAGGCCATGGCGCCAGGGAAAACGACTTGGGACGTCGCAGTCCATTGAGAGTGGAAGGACTAGACCGATGGTAACCTGCGCAGGCACGTGGAAGCACGTGATTTACGTGTAAGGCTTTTATTAGGCCGCAAAAGGCCATATTACAGCCTTTAGAGGCCTGTGCATGTAGTTGACGGTGTTCTAAGGCCATGGCGCCAGGGAAAACGACTTGGGACGTCGCAGTCCATTGAGAGTGGAAGGACTAGACCGATGGTAACCTGCGCAGGCACGTGGAAGCACGTGATTTACGTGTAAGGCTTTATTAGGCAGCAAAAGGCCATATTACAGCTTTAGAGGCCTGTGCATGTAGTACGGTGTTCTAAGGCCATGGCGCCAGGGAAAACGACTTGGGACGTCGCAGTCCATTGAGAGTGGAAGGACTAGACCGATGTAACCTGCGCAGGCACGTGGAAGCACGTGATTTACGTGTAAGGCTTTATTAGGCCGCAAAAGGCCATATTACAGCTTTAGAGGCCTGTGCATGTAGTTGACGGTGTTATAAGGCCAGGCGCCAGGGAAAACGACTTGGGACGTCGCAGTCCATTGAGAGTGGAAGGACTAGACCGATGTAACCTGCGCAGGCACGTGGAAGCACGTGATTTACGTGTAAGGCTTTATTAGGCCGCAAAAGGCCATATTACAGTCTTTAGAGGCCTGTGCAGTAGTTGACGGTGTTCTAAGGCCATGGCGCCAGGGAAAACGACTTGGGACGTCGCAGTCCATTGAGAGTGGAAGGACTAGACCGATGGTAACCTGCGCAGGCACGTGGAAGCACGTGATTTACGTGTAAGGCTTTATTAGGCCGCAAAAGGCCATATTACAGTCTTTAGAGGCCTGTGCATGTAGTTGACGGTGTTCTAAGGCCATGGCGCCAGGGAAAACGACTTGGGACGTCGCAGTCCATTGAGAGTGGAAGGACTAGACCGATGGTAACCTGCGCAGGCACGTGGAAGCACGTGATTTACGTGTAAGGCTTTATTAGGCCGCAAAAGGCCATATTACAGTCTTTAGAGGCCTGTGCATGTAGTTGACGGTGTTCTAAGGCCATGGCGCCAGGGAAAACGACTTGGGACGTCGCAGTCCATTGAGAGTGGAAGGACTAGACCGATGGTAACCTGCGCAGGCACGTGGAAGCACGTGATTTACGTGTAAGGCTTTTATTAGGCAGCAAAAGGCCATATTACAGTCTTTAGAGGCCTGTGCATGTAGTTGACGGTGTTCTAAGGCCATGGCGCCAGGGAAAACGACTTGGGACGTCGCAGTCCATTGAGAGTGGAAGGACTAGACCGATGGTAACCTGCGCAGGCACGTGGAACACGTGATTTACGTGTAAGGCTTTATTAGGCAGCAAAAGGCCATATTACAGTCTTTAGAGGCCTGTGCATGTAGTTGACGGTGTTATAAGGCCACGGCGCCAGGGAAAACGACTTGGACGTCGCAGTCCATTGAGAGTGGAAGGACTAGACCGATGTAACCTGCGCAGGCACGTGGAAGCACGTGATTTACGTGTAAGGCTTTATTAGGCAGCAAAAGGCCATATTACAGCTTTAGAGGCCTGTGCACGTAGTAGACGGTGTTCTAAGGCCATGGCGCCAGGGAAAACGACTTGGACGTCGCAGTCCATTGAGAGTGGGAAGGACTAGACCGATGGTTAACCTGCGCAGGGCGCGTGGAAGCACGTGATTTACGTGTAGGTCCTTATTAGGACCGCAAAGGCCATATTACAGTCTTTAGAGGCCTGTGCATGTAGTTGACGGTGTTCTAAGCCATGGCGCCAGGAAAACGACTTGGGACTTTGTAGTCCATTAAGACTGGAAGGACTAGACCATGGTAACCTGCGCAGTCACGTGGAAGCACGTTGATTTACGTGTAAGGCTTTTATTAGGCCGCAAAGGCCATATTACAGCCTTTAGAGGCCTAGTGCACGTAGTAGACGGTGTTCTAGGCCATGCGCCAGGAAAACGACTTGGGGACGTCGCAGTCCATTGAGAGTGGGAACGATTAGACCGATCGTAACCTTGCGCAGCACGTGGAACACGTGATTTACGTGTAGGCTTTTATTAGGCAGCAAAAGGCCATATTACAGACTTTAGAGCCTGTGCACGTAGTAGACGGTGTTCTAAGGCCATGCGCCAGGGAAAACGACTTGGGACGTCGCAGTCCATTGAGAGTGGAAGGACTAGACCGATGTAACCTGCGCAGGCACGTGGAAGCACGTGATTTACGTGTAAGGCTTTTATTAGGCAGCAAAAGGCCATATTACAGCTTTAGAGGCCTGTGCATGTAGTACGGTGTTCTAAGGCCATGGCGCCAGGGAAAACGACTTGGGACGTCGCAGTCCATTGAGAGTGGAAGGACTAGACCGATGTAACCTGCGCAGGCACGTGGAAGCACGTGATTTACGTGTAAGGCTTTATTAGGCAGCAAAAGGCCATATTACAGCTTTAGAGGCCTGTGCATGTAGTTGACGGTGTTATAAGGCCACGGCGCCAGGGAAAACGACTTGGACGTCGCAGTCCATTGAGAGTGGAAGGACTAGACCGATGTAACCTGCGCAGGCACGTGGAACACGTGATTTACGTGTAAGGCTTTTATTAGGCAGCAAAAGGCCATATTACAGCTTTAGAGGCCTGTGCATGTAGTTGACGGTGTTCTAAGGCCATGGCGCCAGGGAAAACGACTTGGGACGTCGCAGTCCATTGAGAGTGGAAGGACTAGACCGATGGTAACCTGCGCAGGCACGTGGAAGCACGTGATTTACGTGTAAGGCTTTATTAGGCAGCAAAAGGCCATATTACAGCTTTAGAGGCCTGTGCATGTAGTTGACGGTGTTCTAAGGCCATGGCGCCAGGGAAAACGACTTGGGACGTCGCAGTCCATTGAGAGTGGAAGGACTAGACCGATGGTAACCTGCGCAGGCACGTGGAAGCACGTGATTTACGTGTAAGGCTTTATTAGGCCGCAAAAGGCCATATTACAGTCTTTAGAGGCCTGTGCATGTAGTTGACGGTGTTCTAAGGCCATGGCGCCAGGGAAAACGACTTGGGACGTCGCAGTCCATTGAGAGTGGAAGGACTAGACCGATGGTAACCTGCGCAGGCACGTGGAAGCACGTGATTTACGTGTAAGGCTTTATTAGGCAGCAAAATATTACAGCTTTAGAGGCCTGTGCATGTAGTTGACGGTGTTCTAAGGCCATGGCGCCAGGGAAAACGACTTGGGACGTCGCAGTCCATTGAGAGTGGAAGGACTAGACCGATGGTAACCTGCGCAGGCACGTGGAAGCACGTGATTTACGTGTAAGGCTTTATTAGGCCGCAAAAGGCCATATTACAGCTTTAGAGGCCTGTGCATGTAGTTGACGGTGTTAAGACCATGGCGCCAGGGAAAACGACTTGGACGTCGCAGTCCATTGAGAGTGGAAGGACTAGACCGATGTAACCTGCGCAGGCACGTGGAAGCACGTGATTTACGTGTAAGGCTTTATTAGGCAGCAAAAGGCCATATTACAGCTTTAGAGGCCTGTGCATGTAGTTGACGGTGTTCTAAGGCCATGGCGCCAGGGAAAACGACTTGGGACGTCGCAGTCCATTGAGAGTGGAAGGACTAGACCGATGGTAACCTGCGCAGGCACGTGGAAGCACGTGATTTACGTGTAAGGCTTTTATTAGGCAGCAAAAGGCCATATTACAGCTTTAGAGGCCTGTGCATGTAGTTGACGGTGTTAAGGCCATGGCGCCAGGGAAAACGACTTGGGACGTCGCAGTCCATTGAGAGTGGAAGGACTAGACCGATGTAACCTGCGCAGGCACGTGGAAGCACGTGATTTACGTGTAAGGCTTTATTAGGCAGCAAAAGGCCATATTACAGCTTTAGAGGCCTGTGCACGTAGTAGACGGTGTTCTAAGGCCATGGCGCCAGGGAAAACGACTTGGGACGTCGCAGTCCATTGAGAGTGGAAGGACTAGACCGATGTAACCTGCGCAGGCACGTGGAAGCACGTGATTTACGTGTAAGGCTTTTATTAGGCAGCAAAAGGCCATATTACAGCTTTAGAGGCCTGTGCATGTAGTTGACGGTGTTATAAGGCCATGGCGCCAGGGAAAACGACTTGGACGTCGCAGTCCATTGAGAGTGGAAGGACTAGACCGATGGTAACCTGCGCAGGCACGTGGAAGCACGTGATTTACGTGTAAGGCTTTATTAGGCAGCAAAAGGCCATATTACAGTCTTTAGAGGCCTGTGCATGTAGTTGACGGTGTTAAGATGGCGCCAGGGAAAACGACTTGGACGTCGCAGTCCATTGAGAGTGGAAGGACTAGACCGATGTAACCTGCGCAGGCACGTGGAAGCACGTGATTTACGTGTAAGGCTTTATTAGGCCGCAAAAGGCCATATTACAGCTTTAGAGGCCTGTGCATGTAGTTGACGGTGTTATAAGGCCAGGCGCCAGGGAAAACGACTTGGACGTCGCAGTCCATTGAGAGTGGAAGGACTAGACCGATGGTAACCTGCGCAGGCGTGGAAGCACGTGATTTACGTGTAAGGCTTTATTAGGCCGCAAAAGGCCATATTACAGTCTTTAGAGGCCTGTGCATGTAGTTGACGGTGTTCTAAGGCCATGGCGCCAGGGAAAACGACTTGGGACGTCGCAGTCCATTGAGAGTGGAAGGACTAGACCAGTGAACCTGCGCAGGCACGTGGAAGCACGTGATTTACGTGTAAGGCTTTATTAGGCAGCAAAAGGCCATATTACAGCTTTAGAGGCCTGTGCATGTAGTTGACGGTGTTCTAAGGCCATGGCGCCAGGAAAACGACTTGGGACGTCGCAGTCCATTGAGAGTGGAAGGACTAGACCGATGGTAACCTGCGCAGGCACGTGGAAGCACGTGATTTACGTGTAAGGCTTTATTAGGCCGCAAAAGGCCATATTACAGCTTTAGAGGCCTGTGCATGTAGTTGACGGTGTTATAAGACCACGGCGCCAGGGAAAACGACTTGGGACGTCGCAGTCCATTGAGAGTGGAAGGACTAGACCGATGTAACCTGCGCAGGCACGTGGAAGCACGTGATTTACGTGTAAGGCTTTTATTAGGCAGCAAAAGGCCATATTACAGCTTTAGAGGCCTGTGCATGTAGTTGACGGTGTTCTAAGGCCATGGCGCCAGGGAAAACGACTTGGGACGTCGCAGTCCATTGAGAGTGGAAGGACTAGACCGATGGTAACCTGCGCAGGCACGTGGAACACGTGATTTACGTGTAAGGCTTTATTAGGCCAAAAGGCCATATTACAGTCTTTAGAGGCCTGTGCATGTAGTTGACGGTGTTATAAGGCCATGGCGCCAGGAAAACGACTTGGGACGTCGCAGTCCATTGAGAGTGGAAGGACTAGACCGATGTAACCTGCGCAGGCACGTGGAACACGTGATTTACGTGTAAGGCTTTATTAGGCAGCAAAAGGCCATATTACAGCCTTTAGAGGCCTGTGCACGTAGTAGACGGTGTTCTAAGGCCAGGCGCCAGGAAAACGACTTGGACGTCGCAGTCCATTGAGAGTGGAAGGACTAGACCGATGTAACCTGCGCAGGCACGTGGAAGCACGTGATTTACGCAGGCACGTGGAAGCACGTGATTTACGTGTAAGGCTTTATTAGGCAGCAAAAGGCCATATTACAGCTTTAGAGGCCTGTGCATGTAGTTGACGGTGTTCTAAGGCCATGGCGCCAGGGAAAACGACTTGGGATCGCAGTCCATTGAGAGTGGAAGGACTAGACCGATGTAACCTGCGCAGGCACGTGGAAGCACGTGATTTACGTGTAAGGCTTTATTAGGCAGCAAAAGGCCATATTACAGTCTTTAGAGGCCTGTGCATGTAGTAGACGGTGTTCTAAGGCCATGGCGCCAGGGAAAACGACTTGGACGTCGCAGTCCATTGAGAGTGGAAGGACTAGACCGATGGTAACCTGCGCAGGCACGTGGAAGCACGTGATTTACGTGTAAGGCTTTATTAGGCAGCAAAAGGCCATATTACAGCTTTAGAGGCCTGTGCACGTAGTAGACGGTGTTCTAAGGCCATGGCGCCAGGGAAAACGACTTGGGACGTCGCAGTCCATTGAGAGTGGAAGGACTAGACCGATGGTAACCTGCGCAGGCACGTGGAAGCACGTGATTTACGTGTAAGGCTTTATTAGGCCGCAAAAGGCCATATTACAGTCTTTAGAGGCCTGTGCATGTAGTTGACGGTGTTATAAGGCCACGGCGCCAGGGAAAACGACTTGGGACGTCGCAGTCCATTAGAGTGGAAGGACTAGACCGATGTAACCTGCGCAGGCACGTGGAACACGTGATTTACGTGTAAGGCTTTTATTAGGCAGCAAAAGGCCATATTACAGCCTTTAGAGGCCTGTGCACGTAGTAGACGGTGTTCTAAGGCCATGGCGCCAGGGAAAACGACTTGGGACGTCGCAGTCCATTGAGAGTGGAAGGACTAGACCGATGGTAACCTGCGCAGGCACGTGGAAGCACGTGATTTACGTGTAAGGCTTTTATTAGGCAGCAAAAGGCCATATTACAGTCTTTAGAGGCCTGTGCATGTAGTTGACGGTGTTCTAAGGCCATGGCGCCAAGGAAAACGACTTGGACGTCGCAGTCCATTGAGAGTGGAAGGACTAGACCGATGTAACCTGCGCAGGCACGTGGAAGCACGTGATTTACGTGTAAGGCTTTTATTAGGCAGCAAAAGGCCATATTACAGCTTTAGAGGCCTGTGCACGTAGTAGACGGTGTTCTAAGGCCATGGCGCCAGGGAAAACGACTTGGGACGTCGCAGTCCATTGAGAGTGGAAGGACTAGACCGATGGTAACCTGCGCAGGCACGTGGAACACGTGATTTACGTGTAAGGCTTTATTAGGCCGCAAAAGGCCATATTACAGTCTTTAGAGGCCTGTGCATGTAGTTGACGGTGTTCTAAGGCCATGGCGCCAGGGAAAACGACTTGGGACGTCGCAGTCCATTGAGAGTGGAAGGACTAGACCGATGGTAACCTGCGCAGGCACGTGGAAGCACGTGATTTACGTGTAAGGCTTTTATTAGGCCAAAAGGCCATATTACAGCTTTAGAGGCCTGTGCATGTAGTTGACGGTGTTCTAAGGCCATGGCGCCAGGGAAAACGACTTGGACGTCGCAGTCCATTGAGAGTGGAAGGACTAGACCGATGGTAACCTGCGCAGGCACGTGGAAGCACGTGATTTACGTGTAAGGCTTTTATTAGGCAGCAAAAGGCCATATTACAGCTTTAGAGGCCTGTGCATGTAGTTGACGGTGTTCTAAGGCCATGGCGCCAGGGAAAACGACTTGGACGTCGCAGTCCATTGAGAGTGGAAGGACTAGACCGATGGTAACCTGCGCAGGCACGTGGAACACGTGATTTACGTGTAAGGCTTTTATTAGCCGCAAAAGGCCATATTACAGTCTTTAGAGGCCTGTGCATGTAGTTGACGGTGTTCTAAGGCCATGGCGCCAGGGAAAACGACTTGGGACGTCGCAGTCCATTGAGAGTGGAAGGACTAGACCGATGGTAACCTGCGCAGGCACGTGGAAGCACGTGATTTACGTGTAAGGCTTTTATTAGGCAGCAAAAGGCCATATTACAGCTTTAGAGGCCTGTGCATGTAGTTGACGGTGTTCTAAGGCCATGGCGCCAGGGAAAACGACTTGGGACGTCGCAGTCCATTGAGAGTGGAAGGACTAGACCGATGGTAACCTGCGCAGGCACGTGGAAGCACGTGATTTACGTGTAAGGCTTTATTAGGCAGCAAAAGGCCATATTACAGTCTTTAGAGGCCTGTGCATGTAGTTGACGGTGTTCTAAGGCCATGGCGCCAGGGAAAACGACTTGGGACGTCGCAGTCCATTGAGAGTGGAAGGACTAGACCGATGGTAACCTGCGCAGGCACGTGGAAGCACGTGATTTACGTGTAAGGCTTTATTAGGCCGCAAAAGGCCATATTACAGTCTTTAGAGGCCTGTGCATGTAGTTGACGGTGTTATAAGGCCATGGCGCCAGGGAAAACGACTTGGGACGTCGCAGTCCATTGAGAGTGGAAGGACTAGACCGATGGTAACCTGCGCAGGCACGTGGAACACGTGATTTACGTGTAAGGCTTTTATTAGGCAGCAAAAGGCCATATTACAGCTTTAGAGGCCTGTGCATGTAGTAGACGGTGTTCTAAGGCCATGGCGCCAGGGAAAACGACTTGGGACGTCGCAGTCCATTGAGAGTGGAAGGACTAGACCGATGGTAACCTGCGCAGGCACGTGGAAGCACGTGATTTACGTGTAAGGCTTTATTAGGCCGCAAAAGGCCATATTACAGTCTTTAGAGGCCTGTGCATGTAGTTGACGGTGTTATAAGGCCATGGCGCCAGGGAAAACGACTTGGGACGTCGCAGTCCATTGAGAGTGGAAGGACTAGACCGATGTAACCTGCGCAGGCACGTGGAAGCACGTGATTTACGTGTAAGGCTTTTATTAGGCAGCAAAAGGCCATATTACAGCTTTAGAGGCCTGTGCATGTAGTAGACGGTGTTCTAAACCATGGCGCCAGGGAAAACGACTTGGACGTCGCAGTCCATTGAGAGTGGAAGGACTAGACCGATGTAACCTGCGCAGGCACGTGGAACACGTGATTTACGTGTAAGGCTTTTATTAGGCAGCAAAAGGCCATATTACAGCCTTTAGAGGCCTGTGCATGTAGTTGACGGTGTTATAAGGCCATGGCGCCAGGGAAAACGACTTGGGACGTCGCAGTCCATTGAGAGTGGAAGGACTAGACCGATGTAACCTGCGCAGGCACGTGGAACACGTGATTTACGTGTAAGGCTTTTATTAGGCAGCAAAAGGCCATATTACAGCTTTAGAGGCCTGTGCATGTAGTTGACGGTGTTCTAAGGCCATGGCGCCAGGGAAAACGACTTGGGACGTCGCAGTCCATTGAGAGTGGAAGGACTAGACCGATGGTAACCTGCGCAGGCACGTGGAAGCACGTGATTTACGTGTAAGGCTTTATTAGGCCGCAAAAGGCCATATTACAGCCTTTAGAGGCCTGTGCATGTAGTTGACGGTGTTCTAAGGACCATCGGCGCCAGGGAAAACGACTTGGGACGTCGCAGTCCATTGAGAGTGGCAGGACTAGACCGATGGTAACCTGCGCAGGCACGTGGAAGCCACGTGATTTACGTGTAAGGCTTTTATTAGGCAGCAAAAGGCCATATTTCACAGCCTTTAGAGGCCTGTGCACGTAGTAGACGTGATTCTAAGGCCATGGCGCCAGGGAAAACGACTTGGGACGTCGCAGTCCATTGAGAGTGGAAGGACTAGACCGATGGTACCTGCGCAGGCACGTGGAACCACGTGATTTACGTGTAAGGCCTTTATTAGGCAGCAAAAGGCCCATATTACAGCCTTTAGAGGCCTGTGCAATGTAGTTGACGGTGTTCTATAAGGCCATGGCGCCAGGGAAAACGACTTGGACGTCGCAGTCCATTGAGAGTGGAAGGACTAGACCGATGGTAACCTGCGCAGGCACGTGGAACACGTGATTTACGTGTAAGGGCTTTTATTAGGCAGCAAAAGGCCATATTACAAGCCTTTAGAGGCCTGTGCACGTAAGTAAGATCGGTGTTATAACTAGGCATGACGGCCAGGGAAAACGACTTCTGCGTACGGTCCGCAGTCCATTGAGAGTGGAAGGACTAGACCGATGGCTAACCTGCGCAGGCACATGGACCACGTGGATTTACGTGTAAAGCGCTTTTAATTACAGCCGCAAAAGGCGCATATTACAGTCTTTAGAGGCCTGTGCATGTAGTTTGACGGTGTTATACAGACGACAGGCGCCACGGGAAAACGCACTTGGGACCGTCGCAAGTCCATTGACGACTGCAAGGACCATAGACCGATCGTAACCTGCAGCAAGGCCACGTGGAACCACGTTGATTTACGTGTAAGGCTTTTTATTTAGGCAGCAAAAGGCCATATTACAGCCTGTAGAGGCCTGTGCACGGTAGTAGACGGTATTCTAAGGCCATGGCGCCCAGAGAAAACGACTGGGGACGTCGCAGATCCATTGAGAGTGGAACGGAATAGACCGATGGTAACCCTGCGCAGGGCACGTGGAAGCACGTGATTTAAGTGTACGGCTTTTCATTAGGCGCAGCAAAAGGCCATGATTAAGCCTTAGACGGTTGCCGTGTTAAAGAAACGGTGTTCTATAGGCCATGGCGACAGAAAAACCGACTTGGGACTATGTAGTCCATTAAGACTAGTGGAAGGTGTAGACCCAATGGTAACACTGCAGCAGTCAGGTGGAAGCACGTATTACGTGTACAGGCCTTTATTAGGCCGGCAAAAGGCCATAATAGCAGTCTTTAGAGGGCCTGTGCATGTAGTTGACCGGTGTTAAAAGCCACCGGCGCCAGGAAACCGACCTTTGGACGTCGCAGTCCATTGAAGTGGAAGACTAGATCCGAATGGTAAAACCTGCGAGGACATGGAACCGACGGTGACTTAACGTGTAAGGCTTGTATTAGGCCGCAAAAGGCATAATTACAGTCTTTAGAGGCGTGCATGAGCTTTGACGGTGTTATGAGACCACGGCCAAGGGGAAAACGACTTTGGGACGTCGCAGTCCATTGAGAGTGGAAGGACTAGACCGACTGGTAACTGCGCAGGCACATGAAAAACGCAAACGTGGATTTACGTGTAAGGCTTTCATAAGGCAGCAAGAAGGCTGTGTCACGTATAGACAGGTTTCTAAGGCTAAGTGGCGCCAGGGAAAAAAAGACTTTTGAACGTTCGCAGCATTGAGAGTGGAAGGACAATAACCGATGGTAAACTGGCGCAAGGCACGTGGACAGCACGTGATTTACTGTAGGGCTTTTATTAGGACAAGCAAAAGCCATATTACAGCCTTAGAGCCCTGTGCACGTGTAGACGGTGCTCTAAGTGCCATGGCGCCAGGGAAACACGAACTTAGGACGTCGCAGTCCATTGAGATGTGAAGGACTGGACCGTGGTCAACCTGCGCAGGCGCCGTGGAATCACGTGATTTACGTGTAATCTTAAATTAGGCGCAAAAGGGCCATATTAAGTCTTTAGAGCCTGCGTTGCATGTAGTTGACAGTGTTCTACAGGCCCATGGCGCCAAGGAAAACGACTTGGGACTTTTTAGTCCATTAAGACTGGAAGGCACTAGACCAATGGTACCTGCGGCAGCTCCAACGTGGAAGCACGTGAATTTACTGTGTAAGCGCCTTTATTAAGGCCGCAAAAGGCAATATTAACAGTCTTTAGAGGCCGGGGTGGGCCCCCAATGGTTAAGTTGACGTTTACTCTACCGAGGCCATGGGCCAAGGAAAGACGCCTTGGGACTTTGTAGTCCCATTAAGACTGGAAGGAGTAGACCAATGTAACCTGCGCAGTCACGTGAAGCACGTGATTTACGTGTAAAGGGCTTTTATTAGGCCGCAAAAGGGCATAATTACAGTCTTTAGAGGCCTGTGCATGTAGTTGACGGTGTTATAAGACCCACCGGCGCTTCAGGGAAAACGTCTTTGGCACGTCGCAGTCCATTGAGAGTGGAAGGACTAGGACCGAATTTACCTGCGCAGGCACATGGAACACGTGATTTACGTGTCAAGCTTTATTAGGCCGCAAAAGGCGATATTACAGTCTTTAGAGGCCTGTGCATGTAGTGTGACGTGTATAAGACCACGGCGCCAGGGAAAGAACTTTGAGCGTCGAGTCCATTGAGAGTGGAAGGACTCAGACCGATGGTAACCTGCGCAGGCACATGACACCACGTGATTTCTGTAAGGCTTTATAGACCGCAAAAGGCCATATTACAGTCTTTAGACCGGCTTGCATGTATTGACGGTGTTTATAAGACCACGGCGCCAGGGAAAACGACTTGGGACGTCGCAGTCCATTGAGACTGCACGGACCAGACCGATCGTAACCTGCGCAGGCACGTGGAACCACGTGATGTTACGTGTAAGGCCTTTATTAGGCCGCAAAAGGCCTATTAAAGCTTTAGAGGCCTTGCATGTCAGTTGACGGTGTTATCAATGACCACGGCGCCAAGGGAAACGACTTTGACGTCGCAGTCCATTGAGAGTGTAGGACTAGACGATGGTAACCTGCGCAGGACAATGGAACCGACCGTGATTTACGTGTAAGGCTTTTATTCAGAATCCGCAAAAGGCCATATTTACAGTCTTAGAAGGCCTGTGCATGTAAGTTGACGGTGTTATATAAGCACCACGGCGCAAGGAAAACGACTTGTGGCGTCGCAGTCCATTGAGACTGCAAGGACTAACCGATGGTACCTGCGCAGGCGCGTGGAAGCACGTGATTTACGTGTAAGGTCGTTATTAGGGCCGCAAGCCATATTACAGGGGTCTTTAGAGGGCCTAGTAGCATGTAGTTGACGGTGGTCTAGAGCCAAATGGCCTAGGAAAACGACTGGGAACTCTTGTAGTCCAGTTAAGGACTGGAACAAGATAGGGAGGCCAATGGTACCTCGCAGTCACGTGGAAGCACGTGATTTACGTGTAGGCCTTTATTAGCCCGCCAAAAGAGCCAATATTACAGTCTTTATGAGGACTGTGCACGTAGTTGACCGGTGTTATACAGACCACGATGCGGCGGCCAAGGGGAAAACGACCTTGGGTCGTCGCAGTCCATTCAGAGTGGAAAGACTAGACCAGATCTGTAACCTGCGCAGGCACGTGGAAGGCACGTGATTTATCGTGTAAGGCCGTTTATTAGGCCGCACAAGCCATATTAAATCCTTTAGAGGACGGTGTGGCATGTAGTTGACGCGTGTTGTAAAGGCCATGGGCGCCAGGGAAACGACTTGGACGTCGCAGTCCATTGAGAGTGGAAGGACTAAGACCAATGGTTAGCCTGCGCAGGGCACGTGGAAGCACGCTGATTTACTGGTAAAGGCTTTATTAGGCCGCAAGAAGGCCATTAAGTCTTTAGAGGCCTGTGCATGTAGTTGACTGTGTTATCAGACCACGGCGCAGGGAAAAGCAACTTGGGAACGCTCGCAGTCCATTGGAACTGCAACGGACTTGCCCGATCGTAACCCGCGGCGGCCACCGTGGAACCACGTGATTTACGTGTAAGGCTTTTATTAGGCAGCAAAAGGCCATAATTACAGCCTTTAGAAGCCTGTGCACGTAGTAGACGGTATTCAAGGCCATGCGCGCAGGAGAAAAACGACTTGGGACGTCGCAGTCCATGAGAGTGGAAGGACTAGACCGATGGTAACCTGCGCAGGGCGTGTGGAAGCAGTGATTTTACGTGTAAGGTCTTTTAGGCCGCCAAAGGCCATAGATTACAGGTCTTTAGAGGCCTGTGCAGTCGTAGTTCACGGTGTTCAATAAGACCAAAACGGCCGCCAGGGAAAAGCGGACTGGTGGGACGTCGCAGTCCATTCAGCGAGTGAAGAGGAGCTAGACCGATCGTAAACCTGCGCAGGCCTGTGGAAAGCTACGTGATTTAACGTGTAAGGCTTTTAAATAGGCAGCAAAAGGACATAATTTACAGGCCTTTAGGAGGCCTGTGCAGTAGTAGACGGTGCTTGCTAAGATAGGCCAATGGCGCAGGGAAAACGACTTAGGCAGCGTCGACAGTCCAGCTTGAGAGTGGAAGAACTAAGACCGATGTAACTGCACAGGCGCGTGGGGAAGGTGGATTTACGTGGTAAGTAAGGTCCTTAATTTAAGGCCGCAAAAAAGGCCCATATTACAAGTCTTTAGAGGCTCCTGTGGATGTTAGTATGACGGCTATTCTAGAGGCTAGTGGCGGCCAAGGAAACGAAACTTTGGAACTTTGTAGTCCACTTAAAGTACTGGAAGGAGCTAGACCAATGGGTAACCTGCGCAGTCCGTGGACGGCACGCTGATTGACGTGTAAGGCCTTTATTAGGTCCGCAAAAGGCCATATTACAGTCTTTAGAGGCCTGTTTTGCAATGGTAAGTTGACGGTGGTTATAAAGACCACGACCGGTATCGCGCAGGGGAAAACGACTTATGGAACGTACAGCAGTCCATTGAGAGTGGAAGGACTAGACCGAATGTAACTGCGCAGGCACAATGGGAACCACGTGATTTACCGTGTAAGGCTTTATTAGGCCCGCAGAAAGGCCCAATTATTACAGGTCCTTTAGAGGCCTGATGCATGTAGTTTGACGGTGTTATAAACGCCGGCGCAAGGGAAAATCGACTTTCGGCGTCGCAGTCCCAGTTGAGAGTGGAAGGACTAGACCGATGGTAAGCTGGCGCAGGCACATGACAACACGTGATTTACGTGTAAGGCCTTTTTATTAGAGCGCAAAGGCCATATTACAGTCTTTAGAGGCCTGTGCATGTAGTATGACGGTGTTATCAGAGCACCACGGCGGGCCAGGCGACTTGGGACTCGCAGTCCATTGAAGACTGCAAGGACAGACCGATCGTAACCTGCGCAGGCCCGTGGAACACGAGATTTTACGTGGTAAGGCTATTTACTTAGGCAGGCAAAAAGGCCTGGTGCACGTAGTAGAAGTGTTCTAAGGCTATGGCGCCATGGAAAAACGATTTGACGTCGCAGTCCATTGAGCGTGGAAGACCTAGACCGATGGTAAAACATGCGCATCACTGGAAGCTACGTGATTTACGTGTGGGCTTTTATTAGGCAGCAAAAGGCCTGTGCACGTAGTAGACGGTGTTTAAGGCTTGGCGCCAGGGAAAAACGAACTTGGGAACGTCCGCAGTCCATTGAGACTGCAAGGACTAGACGATGGTAACCTGCGCAAGTGCCGCGTGGAAGCACGTGATTTTATCGTGTAAGGGTTCAATTATTAGGCGCAAAGGCCATATTACAGTCTTTAGAGGCCTGTGCATGTAGTTGAACGGTGTTACTAAGGCATGGCGCCTAAGGAAAACGACTTGGGGACTTTGTAGCCGATTAAGACTGGAAGATAGACAATGTAACGTGCTTCAGATCACGGTGGAAGCACGTGATTTACGTTAAGGCTTTAATTAAGGCCGCAAAAGGCCCATATTTAACGTCTTTAGAGACTGTGCATGTAGTTGACGGTGTATAAAGACACGGCGCAGGGAAACGACTCTGGTGCGTCGACAGTCCATTCAGAGTGGAAGGACTAGAGCGATCGTAAACCTGCGCAGGCACGTGGAAGCACGCTGATTTTACGTGTAAGGCTTTATTAGGCCGCAAAAAGGCCATATTAAAAGTCTTAAGAGGACTGTGCAATGTACGTTGACGGTGTTGTAACGCCATGGCGCCAGGGAAAACGGACTTGGAATGTCGCAGTCCATTGAGGAGTGGAAGGACTAGACCGATGGTAAGCTGCGCAGGCAGTGGACAGCACGTGAATCGTTAAGGCCCTTATTAGGCCGCAAAAGGCCATATTAAGCAGTCTTTAGAGGCCTGTTGCAATGTAGTTCGACTGTGGTTAATAGAAGACACGGGCCAGGGAAAACAACTTGGGAAACGCTCCGCAGTCCATTGAGAACTGCAAGGACTAGATCGTCGTAACCCGCGCAGGCAACGTGGGAACCACGTTGGATCTACGTGGAAGGCTTTTAATAGGCAGACAAAAAGGGCCATATTAGCAGCCTTTAGAAGCCTGTTGGCACGTAAAGTAGTACGGATACCTAAGGCCATTGGCGCCAAGAGAAACGACTTGGGACGTCGCAGTCCTTGAGAGTGAAGGACTAGACCGATGTAAACGCTGCGCAGGCACGTGGAAGCACGTGTTACGTGTAAGGTCTTTTTAGGCCGCAAAAGGCCATATTAACAGGTCGTTTAGAGGCCTGGTGCAATGTAGTTCACGGTGTTATAGACACGGGGGCGCCACCAGGGAAGATCGATCTTGGGACGGTGGCATCCATTCAAGAGTGAAAGACTAGACGATCGTAACCTGCGCGGCCTGTGGAAGCAAAGTGATTTAATCGTGTAAGGGCTTTATTAGGCAGCAAAGGCGCATATTACACCTTGTAGAGGCCTGTGCACGTAGTGAACGGTGTTCTAAAAGCCATGGCGCCAAAGGGAAACCGACTTGGACGTCGCAAGTCCATTGAGAGTGGAAGAACTAGACCGATGGTAACCTGCGCAGCCGCGTGGAAGCACTGATTTACCGTGTAAGGTCCTTATTAGGCCGCAAAAGGCCATATTACAGTCTTTAGAGCCCTGTGCATGTAGTTGACGGTATTCTAAGGCTATGGCGCCAAAGGAAAACGACTTGGAACTTTTGTAGTCCACTTAAGACTGGAAGGACCTAGACACCAAATGGTAACCTGCGCAGCTCACGTGGAGGCACGTGATTTACGTGTAGGCTTTATTAGGCCGCAAAAAGCCATATTACAGTCTTTAAGAGGCTGTGCCATGTAGTTGACGGTGTTACTAGAAGACACGGCGCCACGGGAAAAAGGATTGGGACGTCGCAGTCTATTGAGTTAGTGCATGACTAGACCGATCGTAACCTGCACAGGCACGTGGAACCACGTGATTACGTGTAAGGCTTTTATTAGCAGCAAAATGCATACTTAAGCCTTTCCGAGGCCTGTGCACGTAGTAACGGTATTCTAAAAGCCATGGCGCAAGGGAAAACGACTTTTGGAACGTCGCAGTCATTGAGAGTGGAAGGACTAGACGATGTAACTCTGCGCAGGCACATGGAACCACGTGATTTACGTGTAAGGCTTTATTAGGCAGCAAAATGCCATACTTACAGCCTTTAGAGCCTGTGCAACGTAGTAGAACGGTATTCTATAGGCATGCGCCAGAGAAACGACTTGGGAGTACGCAGTCATTGAGAGTGGAAGGACTAGACCGATGGTAACTGCGCAGGCGGCGTGAAGCACGTGATTTATCGTGTAAGGTC